>JAVXUP010002701.1:0-112985 GCA_033070095.1 Escallonia herrerae
TTATTCAAAGATAACTCAAAGTTGAGTAACACTAGTGTACCTTTTTCTCTAATTTTTTCAAGAAAACATCTTTAACGTAAATTATAGCTCAACTAATTACGTAAAAAAATAGCCCTCTTCCATCATATGCTAAAACATAATGGGTGCTCAACGTAAAATTAAGGGTGAGCTAGATGCTGCTTAAAACAAAAATCACTTTTGTCTAACAAATAATAGCAAAAGTATGCTAAAAATATGCAGCCCTCCACGGGCTTTTACTAAAACATAAATTTCAACTAGAACGCAGGCATATTTTTTGTTACCTAATTTACCAACACAATTTATATTACTTGCATTTGAAGACTAAAAACATTTGTCAATTCATAAAAAAAACCATTAAATTGTGCCTAAGAAAATACACCCGCTCACACTCTTTGATGCAAAAAAAAAATAAATAAAAAATTAGCTATAGAGATTTTTAGGTGTTCAGCATCTCTTTTATAACAGTTTTAATAAAAAAAATTGTCTCTAAAACTATTTCGAGTTGTTAAAATTCTGATAATTATTTTTTGTTAAAATATATTTCGCCACATTTTTCTGTATGAATCGCCGCAAAAAGCCCGGAGGTACAAGTGAAGCTTTGATCCTCTGCATATTCCCCACCGTACAATATCAAAAAAAAATAAAATCATAAAATGAACTAACGGTGCCACTGTCCAACACCTCACCCACCTTCTTCCTAAATAAACCCCACCATTATCTATTCCATCCAAAATAAAATAAACCCTTTTTCAAATTAAAAATACAAAAAATATCGCCCACCTCATCCTCACTCTCGTCCTCTGCTTCTCCGGGAAACCAAAACCCTCCCGGCGGAGCCAACCCCACTCCACGGCAACCATCTCCGCCTCCTCCGCCACTCTCTCATCTCAACTCACTCTCCCTCTCTCTATAATGGCGGCGATTTCTTCTGTTACTTTCACGCTGCCGATCACTTCACACTTCAGCACCTCCAAACCGAGCCTTGTACCCCCCAATTCGATTTCTTTCCGGAATTTCAGGGAAAACTCGCTCCGTTTCGCACCTATTACGAGGATTTCGAGGAGCTCAAATAGTTCCCTATCTGCGTGTGCCTGTTCGACGTCGTATCCGTTTATTGGTAAAGTTGGGTTGTATCGGAGAGAAGGCAACTTCACGCTGCTTTCGTTCGGTACAAATCCTAGCAGTGTGCCGGAAGCCGCTTTAAGTGCCGATTCGTCGCAAATTCTCTCCGCGATGCTCCCTTTCGTCGTTGCTCTCACCGCAATAGCTGCCCTCGCTCAGCCTTCCACGTTCACCTGGTCAGAATTTCTCCACAGATGGAATCGCATTAATGATAAGCTTACCATTTTGTTTGTCTTAACTAAAGTGTTTTATATCTTTGACGTATAACATTTGCCGAATATAACTTTGCTGTATAATGTTTTCATTAGAGTACGTGTAATTCTTGTTTACTTTAAGTACTAGTTTAATATTTTCCAAAGGTGTCCCCTTTTGGGGGTTACCAGTATTAAGGTAACATTGAGCTTTAGAATGTGGGAATATCTCGTATATTGAATTGTTTTTATGGTGACTCTTATTAATTATTTAGCCTCATGAAAGATTATAGGTATAGAAATTATTATTTTGGAGATTTTGTTTTTTTGTAGAGTATTTTGGATTTTTAAGTAGCTTGTTAATTATTTGCCTGGAACTTCACTAATCTTGGAAATTTGCAGGGTGTCCAAGGAATTGTATGCACCTGCACTTGGAGGTATCATGTTGTCAATTGGGATTAGACTATCTATTGATGATTTTGCTCTCGCGTTTAAAAGGTCAATCATATCTTCCTCCTGTTGAAAATTCTGATTATCTGTCGATATTTTGAACCCGTTATTAAATTCGTTTGTTGTGTATGATTTGCAGACCGTTACCGCTATCAGTTGGTTTTATAGCTCAGTATGTGCTGAAACCAATCCTTGGGGTGTTTGTAGCGCAGGCATTTGGGATGTCTCCAATGTTCTATGCCGGTTTTGTCCTTATGTCTTGTGTTGCGGGGGCTCAGCTATCTAGCTATGCCAGCTTCCTGAGCAAAGGGGATGTGGCTTTGAGCATTCTCTTGACTAGCTCAACCACGATTGCGTCCGTTCTTGTTACTCCTCTTTTAACAGGCCTTCTCATTGGCTCTGTTGTTCCAGTTGATGCAGTTGCCATGTCAAAATCGATTTTACAGGTACGAACTGCATGTTAATTGGATCAATAGGTTCTTGTTCCTCAATCTGTTTTCCTTAACTTTCACTTTCCAGGTCGTTCTTGTTCCGGTCACCCTTGGTCTAGTACTCAACACTTATGCAAAACCAGTTGTATCTGTTCTTCGACCTGTCATGCCATTGGTTGCAATGGTTTGCACATCAATTTGTATAGGCAGCCCTCTTGCAATTAACCGGAGCCAAATTCTTTCTGCAGAGGGTCTGAGATTAGTTGGGCCTGTATTGGCATTTCATGCAGTAGCATTCACCTTGGGTTACTGGATCTCCAAAGTTCCTCTTTTCAGGTAAGTAGATTATGTTCCTTATATAATTAAGTTCTTTATGAGGAGCAGCATTCGTTTGCCTTTTCCTCTTTTTCATTGGCATTACACCCTTTCAATCGTTTTCGATCAGTTTTTGTACCTGTGGATATGTCAAGCATTCTTAATGCGTTACTTCATGACGAGGGATGCTTTTATGTGAGATATATGTTTAAGATGCTGAGCCAGTTTTTTGTCCTATTAGCTAAAATGGATATATGGTATATTGTGCTGGTATATGCTTGCTGAAATTCTTCCAGACATTATTGACACTGCATTAGTGCACAAAATGGTATGACACCCATGTGACTCCATGTTGTCTCTTGTCTTGATTTTTAAGAGTCACAAATGCTTATAACAAGTATACTTAACAATATCGGAGGGCATTTTGCGGACACCTTGGATGCATTGACGACGCATGTCTGATGTGTTCAAAATATAATTTGAGCTCTTTATCTTGTACTTGTGTTCGACCAGTTTTGGACACTTGTGGAGTCGGCATGAACCTATGGCGTGTACAAAAGATGAACTGTTAAGGTAAATCTAGCCAAACCTTTTACCATGAACAAAATTCTTACTTGTACCTAGAGGCACAGGCAGGATCTTTTCTCATGGCTCTATGCCCACAGATACTTCATTTCTAATGACTAATAAAGTGAGAAAGTTGAAATTAAAGCCAATTTTGTTATAAGTTCCTTCTTACAAGACCGTGTTAATAGCATCCACTTCCCTTTGTACTCGTACAATGCTTGACTTGTCATTTCTGTGCCCCTTCAAAGTCGTATGGTTTCCGAAGATTTAGTACCTTCATGATATGTTTAGCTGCCATCGTGCCATATAACAAGACTATCCTTGGTTGCTTGTTGTCATAC
This sequence comes from Escallonia herrerae, assembly GCA_033070095.1. NCBI lineage: Eukaryota > Viridiplantae > Streptophyta > Magnoliopsida > Escalloniales > Escalloniaceae > Escallonia > Escallonia herrerae. Next base: position 3,439 of record JAVXUP010002701.1, read on the forward strand.
CCTAATTATTTCTCTTCTTCGTATTCTGATCCAGCAAATTTTCTTCCAAGTATGATTCGAAGTTGAACATCAGGAAATTGGGTTCGGTATATGGCTATTAACGTTATGAATGAAATTTTGTCTTTGGTTGCTTGAGAGAGAAGGGAGGAGAAGAGGAGGACTAAAACAGAGGACCCAAAGAGCGGCAACCTTTTGGTATCAAATGGCATCTAATCCGCCATGTGCCCAGTCCCGTGAGTCCTGCATCATGCCCTTGTGTGCAATTCAACTGTGGCTGACGTGTCTTGAGGGGTTTAAAGAGAGGCGAATGATGCAGTCCTTATCATTATCAGCAGGCTGGATTCCTTCACCTGGACAGCTGTGTTTTTAGGTTAACTTCTCCCATGGCCATTGCTTGCATCGATGAGGGTGGTGGGATGGGGAGAGAGACGCTGAACTTCAAGCAGTCAACTTCTAATTTATAGTTTTTCGTCTTATGCATACTCACGTTTCTACTTGCAGGGTGCTATTGGTCACCCTTTACGTACTTGCTTAAAATTGCTTCAGACATCCTAGTATATGAGCTGAGCTCTCTGTATTATTGATGTTCCCACTTGTATATTTTTACTTATCGTTGTGCCACCGATATCTGTGCACTTCTTCTGGCTTCTTGTTATCACGTAATCAATGGTGTTGTCATGATCCGACTTCAACTGTTCTCAGTCATACTGTAGATAGTTGTAGTTCGAAATTTATCCTCTGAAAAATTGGTTTTTGTGGCAGGCAAGAAAGAAGTATGCAGGACAATTTCGTTGTGCACTGGTATGCAAAGTTCCACACTGGCTGGGCTTCTTGCCTCTCAATTCCTTGGGAGCAGTCAAGCGGTTCCCCCTGCGTGTTCTGTTGTTGCCATGGCTATCATGGGCCTTTCTCTAGCCTCATTTTGGGGCAGTGGGTATCGTATAAGAGACCTACCATCTTTTATCATTCAGCATACTGGATCAACCATCGAAGCATAACAAACAAGCTGATGCAATCATTGGGAGAAGTAGCAAAAAAGCTAATGCATCACATCAGAATAGTGAGATGGCTAACGGATACATACAAGCAGCATTTGAAAAATTCAAAGTTACATAGCACGAGGGGAGATCCCACTGATCATACGCAAGCCGATAGTAAAAGGTTACCAGAGTGAAAAATGTAAAGCGCGAATCTGGTCGGGTTGTGACTAGAAGCAGATGGTCACTTGTACAGTTACAGGAGCCTTTTGTATTCATTACGTCTATAACTAATATATAGCACCTTCATTATATGAAGCTTTGAGTTTCTCTCTCTCTGTGACTCACAATGAACTTGTGATTGATAGTATCAAATTTGCAGAACCCTCTCTCTGAAGTTCGAACTTTTCAGTATCCTCCTGAAGAGGCAAATCTAGGAGACCCTTCCTGGCCTCTTACAGGGCCCGTTATAGATTGACAACGCTCCAGGGTTTCCTTCTTTTTCGTATTCTTGTGCTGGGAAAATCGGTTTGTTCTAATGGAGTTGCCGGAGCTCCTTTTACACTAAATATTCAGTAGTGGTTCGGCTATTGTAGTCACACGACGCTCTTTTACAATTGAAGCACGGAAGATCAAGCAAATCTCTGCGTTGTGTATATATAGTTGAGGACAACAAGGAGCAGAAGTGGCATAGTTGTACCATTGGGCATTTTGCTCCCTTGTACAGGTATCATCAAAGGCAAAACGTGTGTGAATTTTTTGGGTTATGTAATCGTACACCTACATGTACGGGGGTGGTAGGGAGACAGTCGCAAGAAAAGTTACCATTCATCCATTTTAGAAGTTCTTCTAAGGAATCAAGATCCCCTGCTTTTACAAGATTGCGATTTGGGCTATAATAACATTTCCATAAAGTTACGCATGCTTTTGTCGCATTATGTCAACATTTTCAGTGACTTTTGTGGATTTCTTTCGTCGTTAAATGTTTGGTAGTGAAACATTTTTCTACAGTGCCCTCATTAGAGCAGGAGATGTAGATCAAACCAAACGGTTAGCCATGCCGAGAATTGTTTGGTGACAATATAATATTACCTTGGTGAAAGTGGGTAGTTTAGTTTTTGCTGAGATACGAAAAGGGAAATTGTTTTGACAGGAATTCTACATGAATGGCAATCCTCATTTCCATTTTCTATCTCCTTCTAATTGCTTATACAGTAGAACTTTAGGGCACCAAAAGGGTGTTGACTGTTGAGATATAATCCAGTATTAAAAAATTGATATACAAGAATTCAGCATATAAGTCATCTACTTTAATTACGTATAAGTTCCACTCAAAAGAACTCTAGCCACCCATAACGGAACGTGTCGAATATAATTCCGCAATTAAAAGATAACAATTACTACATGTCTTGTGGGGGAAAACTTGGGTTGGATGCTTTCGCATACTATTAGAGTGAGTCTATCAAGTCCTACAAATAATTTAAGTTAAAAATTTAACATCGTATTTGAATCACTGAAAAAGAAACTCAGCCACACGTTGAGATATACTTCGACACGGGGGATTGAAGTAAGAGAGTTTAACCTATAAGCTATGTGCGTCTCACCCCTTGTTGCCAAATTGATTATGGGTTGAAAACTTTCACAAATGATACTCACGCAATGGATCCCCTCAGCTTAGCTGCAGATAATTTTTTAGTTCTGTGAAACTTCAGGTATGCTTTACCTAGAAGTACGAGGATCCCTTGAACCTCAAAGCATGGCGTTGCTTGTCACTAATCGTTGCAAAATGGCATCCTCGCATAAAGGTTTATTTGACCTTTTCAGCGGTAAATGCAGTCTTTTGTTGGTGAATCTTCCTTTGAGATGCGAAAATCTTCAGTGCAGCAGTGATAAAGATGACGTGATGTAACGGACGTGAAAAATCTAATAATAATACAATAGGGGTCAACGCTAAACATATTAATCACCTTTCCAACTCATCATTCCTTTACAATGTCCCCTTTTCAACATAAGTTTTTTTTTTCTTTGGTATACTTTTACGGACAAACAGATATTGGTCCTAAGTGCATCTTTTCTTAGCAATGATACATTGTTTCGATATCAACAATGGCACCAGTTTTCAGTGCTTTGAAGCTGAAGAGGATCGACTTACTGGAGAGTAGCCAAGCCAGTAGAGTAACTAATTATGCAGCAAGTACTGGCCAGATAACTTGATCCGCTTAGGAAGTAAAGCATCTCTCCCATTGCCCAACTTTGGAAAATCTATCATTTGCTCTTATAATTGTATAAACATATTCTATTTATGCTTGGATCGCAAGTTTATGCTTAAAGCCTTAAAGGTGCGCATGCTCTCAAAGTGAAGGGGTTGTTCTGCATAAAGTGTTCCAAAGTTTACAGCTGCTTGCTTAAATTTCGACAGTCATAATCTCTTTGCCACAACATGTTAAGCATGCAATCAAGGCACATACTGCTATGTTACGCTAAACTTTATAAAAGAATTATGCCTCAACAATACGGCCGTTTTCTGAATTATGTTAAATTATAATCGACATAGGCTAAACATAATTAAGACATAAATCTGCTTCTTATTTCTACAAGCATGTTATAGGTTAGACACCAAATTCCAACATAATACCAGATCTAGTCCACTAGCCGTAACCCCTCGATGTGGGATACAACTTAATACCCGTTAGAAAATATGAGAATTAGGTGATAAATAAGAATATCAAAAATCTCGGTCTCAATAAGCCTACAATTATTGAAATGCACACGATTGGGACTGCTGGTTGTTTAAAATGACAAGCTAGTCAAGCCCACTACTTATTTCTATTCTCATCCACATACCGTAATCCAGATAAAGGTTCTCAATGTTCTTTTACAATCACCTAATCTCGCGTTTCACTTGAGGGCGAGTGTTAAACTGTACAGAATCACACAGTAGAAATAAATAAGTGGTTGATGGGCTTCCTATACATGGTGACATTGTCTTTCTTAAAAGCATGCTTTTGAGTTAAACATCAAATTTTAACAAACTTTGATGAATGAAACTTTTGATTTATAGGAACCATATGTACACTGCACTGCAAGTTTTTATGCAACTGATATTATCTTTCAAACTCTCGAATGACTATCTAAAAGCTTATCTTTGTGTTATGTGACAGTTGCACGATGTCATGTTACTTTTTCTTTTCTATCAAAAAAGGATTATTTGCACTCAACTCAATGTTTCTAACTTAGGGACCAAAGGCACCCAGTATCTAAAAGTTTCAACTTTGGCACACCCGCACCTCAAACTTCCTAATCGAGTAACCATGGTCAAGCTTGCCTTTGACCAGATGGCTTTTATCTTTTTAAGGACAAGGGCGTCATTTAACGCGTTAAATCCATATCTGCATAGCTTCCTTTGACACCCTCTCTATCCCTCATTCATCCTGTCCACCACCATAATACAACCAATCCACCAAGCCAACCACACCACCACCACCATCACCACAACCAAACCCACACGACCTAGCCCCACAAACCAACCACTACCAAAAAATCCACACATCCAAAGTCCCACAGACCTGCCTCCACCACCACTACCATAATTAAGAAAACCCATCACAGCCACCGCCCACCAAACCAACCACCACCGCTGCAAAACTAACACATATAGCCCCACAAACAAAGCACCACCATCGCCTGCCAAGTCTCTTAGCCTCACTGTCGATCTCCTCCACCGCTCACCTGAAGAGAATTTTTCTTTCCCACTTTATGCATCCACCATCATCTCACTTACTATCATCAAATATCAAATCCGCATTTAATCATTGACCAAAAATTTTTGGACTAAATACAAAACTATACCATATGGTTTACACGTTTTTACAGTTTGCTTCTCGTATTTGTAACTTTTGCATTAATGTCCCTTACTCTTAACAAAATTATTGCAAATGACTTCAAAATTGAATATTCGTTCAAAATGGGACGTTAAGTCTGCATGTAATTGTTACGTGCAATTTTGGCACGGGCATTTCTATCAATTCCCTATCTTTGTTCTGTTCACATAACATAAATAGGAACAACAGTGACCTCCTCCTGCTTTGAACTCAAGTTGCTCTCCCAACATGGCGTATGAATACTGATTCTAGGCCTAAAGGAGTGATGAACCCCCTAACGCCACGTAATGGCATGTTCTCGCCGGCCGACACTTTCTTCGCGCCGCCGGGCAAGCCAATCTCTCTGGTATCCTTGATTCCCTCGCTGTTGGAGTGGTCAACAGGCCCCTTCATCCTCCTTTACCTAATCCTCTCACGGCTTCATGGATAACGACATCAGAGGGGATCGAATCACAATTCCTGCGATTACTCATTTCTTGCCTTCTGATTCTATAACCCCTTTAGTGGTGATGCTTCTCGGAGAAACCTATATCAAATTGCACCCCAAGATTGAAGCTTTCTAGCTATATCAAGAAAAAAGTACTTGGTGGAAACAGAGGAATACCAAAGGAACCAACCTCTTTGTCCCCCAAAAGGGCTACTAATAAAGAAACCTTGTGAGAATGAAAGATTTGGTTTTTGGAGAGAATGAAGAGAGGAATGAAGGAAAATGGTGTTTGATGCTCTATTGCGGCTGTTTCTATTCTTCTGTGATTTTATCGAGAGGAAAAGGAAAGCAGAAAGGAATCTGGGAAGTAACGGAATTGACAGAAATACCCATGCCAAACCTGCATGTGACAAGTATATCAGACTTAACGTCCATTTTGAACGGACTTAATTTTGCAGTCACTCGCGATGATTTTGTCAAGGGTAGGGGCATTATTACAAAAGTTACAAATATAGGGAGTAAATTACAAAAATGTGTACACCACGGGATATAGTTTTATATTTAACCCAAAAAATTATTTTAGCAGATCTTATACAGGTTATTACACCCAGATTATGGGATACAAACGACTTTTAACCCCTGTCGTCTAGCCATCTCCATCCCCGTTGCACAAATGAGCTCCCTCTAATCAAAGCCCAAGAACAAGATGTGAGGCTTTGACTTAAGACAATTTGTTGGCGGTGAGATCGAAGGAGGGGGTGGGCAACTGTGACGGTAGATGGTAGTGGTGGGTGGGCAATCAAAGGACGTTTATAGTTTTCTTGGTAGAGTTTGGTTAGGTTGATGGTGACGGTAATTGTTGATCTATGAAGCTGAGAGCGAGAGGAGAAAGTGGTCAAAATATGGTTTTGGGGATGGAATTTGTGGCGTCAACCCATAGGGTTTATCGTTTTCCTAAGCAAAAACACCCAAATACTAGTTGGGACGGAAGACTTTGATCCTTTTGTTTCCGGAGGAATATTGTTGATCTATGAAGCTAAGAGCGAGAGGAGAAAGTGTGCGGCGGGTTCAGTGCAATTGTAAGTTGTAACGGTAGGTACTGGTGGTGGGTGGGGCAACCGAATGAGGTTTATTGTGGTGGTGGTGGTGGTGGAGCTGGCTAGGGTCACTATAAAGATGGTTGTTGATTGGTGAAGCTAAGAGGTAGAAGAGAAAATGGTGGTGGTGGTCACCTGAATGTGGTAGTGGGTTTTGTGGGGGAAGAATGGTAGGGCTTTCGAGCTCGGATGACAGAACTAGCCTGACTAATGTGGATGCCATGTGGAAGTGACATGGATGCCATGTCATCAAAATAGATGAAGTAGCCGGTTTGCTCTCAAAACACTAGTGTCTAATATCAAAAGCGAGCTTGACCTTCAATTGGTGCCGGGTACTCCGAGAAGTCTAAGATGTTGCGTCCAAAGTCGAAACTAAGAGATGTCGATTGCAATTAGCCACTAGTTAACCCATCAAAAAGTGAATGATTATGATTTTGTTAAAGTCTCACGTCGACTATAAATAAAGATTTCAAATTCAAGAAGCCTAATTTGGGCCTTTCCTGCCTTGCCCCGTGGTACCTCTTTAGAGAATTCCTAAATGGATATGGGGCAAATGAGGAAGCTAACCATGTAGAACCATTTAAATTTTTTCCATCCTTAACTTAGCCCAATCTTACAAAAGCCTTCAGTTAGTACCATACTAATCGTCGCCTCTCTCTCTCTCTCTCTCTCTCTCTCTCTCTCTCTCTCTCTCCTCTTCAAAAGCCTCTAGTTAATACCATACTAATCGTCGCCTACTGCTTCCCAACACTATGCTTCGGCTGCTGCCACTGATTGTGGCCAAAAAATAAGGCAATCACCACGACTGCTGCCATCGTCTACCAACAACCGTTGACGGTAGCTACTATTGAAAAACTCTGGCGACAGTCGCCAGCGATCGGTGCCGCAAGGAAATTTTGACAACTACTGCCACTCCCACTACCAACATAAAGAACACAGATTTTTGTAACAAAAATGTGATTGTTTAAAATAAATAAAAAAAAAGTAAAAAGCAAACGGGTTGACTCACATAGAATCGAGTTAAATAGGGCAAGTTGGATCTAAACGAGATGGGGTTGGGAGGGGTGGGAGGTAAAATAAAGCTGGGACAACTTGGGATGGGGCATGTTGCCCCATAGTTCCATCCCCAACTATACATCAAAATTGGGATCGGTTCTTATATTTGGTAAGCTTATCTTTTTAAGAACATAGTTTTAAGTTGAACACCACACTTTAACAGTTTTATCCCTTAAAAAACACACTCTGGTAGTAAGCTTTGCTCTTTCGTTTTTTTCTTCGTACGCGCTCAAAAAGTGGAAGAAAAGAAAGCCGCAATAATATTCTAATAATGTAGCAAGCTTTGTTTATTTTTTCCGTGATCATATTTTGTTTCGAATTTACTGTATCATGTTGTAATAGACAACAGCTGTATATAAACATATGTTCATCAAAGCTTGCAATCAAGTGCCAGCCAAAGACCAACATATTCACCAGGCCGGCAAGTCACTCCTAATTGGATTCCCTGTCCACAGATGAACCAGTTAACTAGAGCATAAATTAGTTAATCTTGGTGCAAGTATGTACCAGAATCAATCAATTAATTAATACGACGACCATCCCAGGTGCAATCCTAACGAGGTGAGCATTAGCCTGGGACAAAGTATGATCTGTCGGTGATTTGTTTAACGTGAGGGTCTAATCACTAATTAATTTGACAACCCCGTACTAGTTAAAAGTTGAGCTTATTAAGGTTATCTTCTGAACTGAAATACCTGTCTCTTGACATTTGTTTTAGATTGACAGCTTTAATTAAGGCAATCAACATCCTGCAGGGCGCAGAGTATGTCAGTTTGCCGCCGGCCCATTTGAATATACACAAAACTTTTGTGATCACCGTCCGATGTCCTGCTAAACTTTAAACACAATACCATAATTCTTAAAGACCCTTTTTGCACTACAAGTATTATGAGAAATACCTTATAACTAATAGTTAGGGTGTAGGAAATTAATTTTATAATGGTCAACCATATTTTAAACAGTTTATAAAAAGTAAGTGTGATGTTTAGCAGAGACAATAATGCGTTTGAAATACCTCAAAAGGCAAAAAAAGTGTTTAAGACGGTAAACCATACACTGATTTTAAACGCTTTTAGAGAAACAGATTTGATCAGCGGGAGTACTAGATTACCTTCATAGTGTTTACAATATGACATTTTTCTTAGCACGTTCGTTTACGCATTTCGCTGTTCCTACTGCTCCCAACCAAATAGAAGGAAAGGGTGAACAAATAGTTTAGAAATATTCACAGAAAGAATGGGTAGCAAATATTTAGAAATATTTATAGGGGATATAATAATGTACGAAAGGGTGACAAATAGCCATAGTATAAAGTTTGCTTACTTTAACATAATTTTTATGGAAAATATTGAGAATCTTGAATGCTCTTTGATGCCCATTTGATCATTTTATCACATGAAAATTATTTTCAACACTTTACTTAAATGCCTTACACAAATTTAAGCAAGTGTGAATGCAACTTTTACCGATGGAAAACTGAATTTGCTAAAAATTATTGAAACTATTTTTCAACAAATTTAAGGAAGTGTGAATGCAACTTTTAGCAATTTGGGATTGATTTTAAGAGGATCAAACTTGATCTAATCCGAACCAAATCAATTTAATAGGTGTTTGACAAACAACAAGACTGATTAAATTAGCTTTCAAAAGTTAAAAACCTGACTAAGTCATAATTCAAGAAAACAAGGACCATGGATTCATCATTCTTTTCTAATCAGGTTCAACCAACTAAAGTACCACAATACCCCTATTAATTACGAAAATCATCAGTACCTTCATTCAAACTCTATATTTTTTGTTATTTTGTCACATTGAAATTGTGTTCGGTACTTTTTATCCAAACAACATCCATAGTTTAAAACTAATAGTGCAAATAATAATTCAAAGCTGATTTTGAAAATCAATTAAGATTTAATCAAAGTTTTACGCTTTAGAGAATTAATTCTAAGCTGTACAGTTCAACATTATTACTTGATATATACGAATTTAAAACAGATATTGACAAATTCAGAACAATTCGAGGGAACAAAGACGAAAATGAAAGCATAACAAACACAAACTAGTTAGCTTCTTCGAAAAAATAAAAATCATATTGTGTGGGAAGAGGGGTTATTTTCCACCATAAAACTCTCTTTGTCCTAACAACTGGTACAAGTGACGATAAAAACTATAAGTTGTATGATACTCAGGTTACTTTGTACATCTTCATTTCAACTTTGTAGAGAGATCTACTGAAATTCAAGCAATGCCTAAGGGTTCACAGAATTAAGTTATCAGGAAAACCATGCGTGCTATCAACATTAATTAATATGGGGTTTTGACAGTTAATTAATAAGATTTTATTGATAAATCTGGTGAAAAGTCAGCTGGTGGAACAAAATATTCTCTCTGCCTATGGATCTGTACACAAACTATCTATTGAAAGATCAGTTTCTTAGACCTAAAAAGTTTACTATTCACCCTAAGCTAATGAAAAAACAACAATAACCGATAAATTTATGTCAAAAAACGAATCAATTAAATTAAATATCTGTAGCTATCCAAAGCTATAGGTACCAAAAACATTAATCCTAGCTCAATACTGCAAGAATCTCAGGGAGCGAGAGGACGGCTTCGTAGAAGTGTTAAACAAATAATTTCTCGGGCATGATTATGTAAAATACAGGAGTTCCAATCGTCGCAAGAAAATGAGGGAAGCGGATGCAGAAATTGCTGGAAAAAAATAGAGCAAAGCAGTTATGGAAATTGGGAACCAGAAAAGCACCAAAATCTACTTCCAGGTTTAGATACAAAAGAGTAAAGGAGAAAATTTGTTCTAAACAAGGAGAAAAGGAAGGAAAAACAAGAAATATTAAACCACCCTCACATATATATATATATATATATATATATATATATATATATATATATATATATATATATATATATATATATATATATATGGGACTTACACTATTTCTCAGCTATCCCCTAGCTTGATCTTAGGCTTCCAAACCAAGATCATCTCTTTCATATATCTGTTGCGCGATTATTCTGTCAAATCTTCATATATATACATGCCTGTCTATATATGTGTGTATATATGGAGGGTTGTACGCGTATATAATCTATCATTTAGCTCAACTTGTGGGAGTAGAAGAGTAGAGATCCACAAGATCTCTCATGACCTGTACCTGGGTGGATAGGCACTTGATGTAGTGTGCTGTTTCTCCTAACAAGCTGCTTATCTCCATGCTTTCACCTCCCGGTACAAGCTTCCTGAGCTCATTAGTTTGCCCAAAGTCACCATGGCTGCCTCTGATCTTTCTAGGGTTTCCTCCGTGATTTCTCCTGATTTTTCTTCTCAATTCACGAGTGGCCAGAGGGCGGTTCCACCGGGGGGATCGGTGACCCCTCCTAATCTTCCGGAGCACCGCACGAGTCCACGCCCGCCTTGACTTTACCGCAGCGGCCATGGACGCGTCGGCTGCAACCTTAACCCGCCTATAACTTGGCCATGAAGTAGCGGATCTGTGCTTGTTCAGTTCCTTCAAGGCTCGAAGAAACCGGTACGTGAACCTGGTCCTAAGCGAACTAGGGTTTGGTGATTGTTGAGCCGTCATAGAGCATATATATGTGCACCAAACAGCCAAAGCGCTTCTGTTTCTGAGATAACCAACCAAGATATATAGTAGATATTAGCTGAAACAGGATGAAGAAGATGAAACCTTTCCGTTGGTGACAATAATCCAAGCAGATGCTAGTCAGGAAAGGCTGAAATTGACAAACTTTGAGGTTTCAAGAATTGTGGATGTGGGTGTGTGCGATATATGCTTGAATATATGTACGAACTTACAAGCGTTGAAGATAAAGATTTACTTCTGACACAGGGGGCCAGGCGGCCTTCGATCTCACAAGGACAAAAGGAAACTTCACTTCATCTGACAATTCTCTGACACAGTTTTTACTTTCTATTTATAGTACCAAAACCAGAGAGAGAGAATTGAGAAGAGGGAAGAAGAGAAGAAGGAACGGGGTTGGGAGAGAGAGAGAGAGAGAGAGAGAGATTGAAAATGGGAGGTGATGAGTGAAGAAGGAGACTTGGGAATCAATCTTTATTGAAGGCAAAATCGATTATTGTTGTTAATGTTATCACAATTAGATATATAAATCAAAATTGAATGGATTGTGCGTGTCGTCTTTCATTTTCAGGTTTTGGGGTTTATTTGGAGGTGAAAAAAGTGAGTTCTGTGGACCTGCAAATGGCCAACCCACCATATGATCGCACATGGTTCCATTCCCCACTTGGCCATGGTGGGCCATTTCACCATTTTCTAATTACTTAATTATTAGAATAAGTTTTTTCCCATGTATTCTGTGTGCCTGCCCGTGTGACCAAATCAATACAGAAAATTAAATTCGATCTTGTGAGGTGAATATCTATGAAGATGTATATATGTACTTCCAAGTTAAATCAAGTTTTCTAGATTAGAACCGTTTTAATTTAGCCCGTATCGGAGTGGCTTAGTGTGGTAGTGGTGGTGATAGCGGAGACGTCTCGAGTACGTTATAAATGTTTAATCTAGAAGGTGGTGAACTTTGGGGTGACTGTAAAGATGTTAAGATAAAGTTCAATATGTTATACCAAGAAAGAAACTACCTTGACAGGTTTAAGGTAAAGTTTAAGTTTTAGCTCTTCCAACCCAATAATAGCAGTCAAACTAGTGCTCATGTTTAATCAAGGTTATCTTTTTACCTACCTCAAGGAAACACAAAAGGTTATCTCTGCCCAGGAATGCTCGATAAATAGTGAACATAATCCGTGTTGCATCTCTCACTTCTTTGCCATGGATGAGGGAAAATATATTCTTCAACCAAATCCTTACATTTTTATCAACAAAAAAAAAAGAACTTATATATTTCCAAATCTATTCGCCTTCAATCCAAAATGGGGAAAAAATATATAATCTCGATGTTGATAATAAACGAGATGTGAGCTAATACGTAAAGCCTTTTAAATTTGTATTGAAATAGATTTCACATTCGATGAGGAGTTAAAGCAAAGAGACCGGTCTAGCTAATAGCCTAATATTTAGTCCAAGCTCAAGTAGCCTACAATTACCACAAAAAAAAAAAAAATGACAATTACTCATCTCTGCCATGAAAGAGAGCGAGGGGATTAGGGTAATAATGGCTTACTTTTGCGAAGGGTGAACATGCTTTTAAAGTGAAAATCCAGACATTCAATTCATAACAATAGCTATATATATATATATATATATATATATATATATATATATATATATATATATATATACACTCAACAAATATCTAAAATAATCGTACCAGAAGGCAGAAACTTATAGCATCTGAATCATATCACGGCGGCTTCACAATTGTTTCTCTTTCCCTGGACCACACAACAGCTACGTACAAGATTAGTGGAGGCTACGAGATGCTTGCTGCTCTGGAATCTGGTTATGAACACCCTTACAGAACCATGTAGATCAATATAATTAAGCTGGATAAATGAACTTGCAAACTGAATCCAACACTCACTTGTTCAAGTATTGGTACCAAACTAGATTTTGTTTTCCTGGTTTACGTGTGTGTAAGTCTACAACTATAGCATGTATCCATGGCTAAATTTAAGGTTTGCCATGCACAAGGGCTAGTGAAAGTAACCTTTTTCTTGTTATATATACTGTGCTGATATCTCATATTATCAGTGGAGTTGCTGGATTTTTGTCATAACAAAGAGAAAAGCTTACCATGCAAAACAGGTAAAATATGTTGCGAAAGCCGATCTAGGGTTTGGCCTAATTAAGCACCTAACATTAGCAGCCATTCTAATTAATAAGATAGTCTCAACTTTAATTTAGCCTTTCTAATTGGAGACTTTGAGTCAGCTAACCGCTTAGGGGGGTCCTAGTTTGCACAGTGCTTGATTAGGGCTTTAATTAGACCCGTGAAAGCATGCAATTTACAACTAATTTTCACAAGGTTCACGAGTCATGCATGATGATTCTCTGTCCATGTTAAAGAGCCCCCCAACTTAAAACCAAACGGTAGCGGATAGATTAATAAGACACATTGATTTTGGCTGCGATATTAAAGTTTATGGTACAAACACTCCGTGACTTACAATACAGACTACTTGACTATGATTGCGTTGTGATCTATTCTACCTAAGCATCATATTTTCTATAGAAGGAGTAATGCTATATGTTTTTTCCTTTTTTATCTATTTTCTAGCGATAAGTTCTGGCCTTTTAACGACCGATAAAAGATAAATTCACGTAATAAGCGACAGAAAGAGCCCCTCAAAAAAAACAACTATGGAAGTGTCATTTAATGAGGTTTACACATGTCACAATATAATGGAACACTCGAGCTCTTACGCAGGGCTGACACGTCTTTGAAAAGCCCATACAACTTTACTAATTTGCGAAGTGCCAATAACATCACGAACCTGTGGAATGCTCCGCCATAAAAGGTTATTCCCACAAATTTCGAAGTACTTGTTACCTAATGCACATCTACATGATCACTAAGAGGTGAGAAATTCTTGTGGGAATCGGTTTCTAATCATAATTTGTGTGACTTTCCATCATCTTAAAGAGCAAGTAAAACGGCTTGAAAAGAACAAAGAAACAGAAATGGAATTTCAAAACGCACGCTTGAATGGACTGCAGCAATTTTCTTTTCAAGAGGCGGTAGGCTTCAATAGAAAACGGAGAACATGGTAGGCCCGATTTGCCCATTGCTAGGTTGACAAACTTCAACAGCTTTAAGATGTAATTAAGACTGCTTAGCTAATCTCATAATTAGGCTAAAGTTTAGATAAAGCAGCTGGTTCCACATGCTATTCTATCTTTTGGTGGACCACTAATTAAGCTTGCCTGTGACTCGGCAACAGATGTAATCCTTAATGCCCACTAAACAATCTAATGGTCTTTGCTAACGAGTTGATTTTCTATTTGTCAGAATTTTTTAGCCAATTTTACAAATACAATAAGTAGCTTTATCTACTTTCCTTGTGTGAAATATCTATGTATGTGCAAGGGTTATATGCGTACCTTATACAGGTTTCTAAATTGTAAAAGCTTTTTGAGTTCGTCATCCAATCTTCTTAAAGTAGAGTATTTTTACGCCTACAATTCTTGCTTTTGTTCTTGCGCTTTTATTTCTAATTACGTGTTCACTTTGGTCAGTTTTATGCATTTTTACTATTAAGTGTGTATTCACTTTGGTCATTCTTTTGCTCTCGCTTTCATTTTTGCTCTCACTTACTCACGCTCTAACTCCACGAATTGGTTGTATGTGCTAGAACTTTCATTTTGTGAAATTCAAATGCAAAACTGAGGTTCAACTTCTTGGTTTCCAGATGGTATTAAGTGGCACTATTTCATTTTAGGGTCGTGGATGGAAAAGAACTATTATAATTCAGTTGCTTGGATGATGATCAAAATTATCAAACTGTGATATCTGGAATTTGAAAACTAGTAGAAGACTATATCGTACCAGAGTCTCATTTTTGGATTTGCTCTCAATCAAACTCTCAATGGACGAATTGGTGATATATGATTGAACTCGCTTTCATTTTGCCAAACTCAAGTGCAAAACTGACACGATCAATCTTTTAGGATTACCAAATGCAATTCACTTGAATACCCAATCCAACCCATTTCATTAATAAAATGTTGCCAATAGTGGCACTAACGCGTTAATAGTTAAATAAGAGAGAAATGAGACTATTCACAAATACATTAATGCCTTCGGCATCCAAGAGTCATGTAACTACTTCATATAAATTTATGAATTTCATAGTAATAGAAATGCATGTCCGACCCAAACTACGTACTACAGAGATGGTGCAATTTGATTCTTTCCAAAATCAAACTTTGTTGTTCAGCCTGATTTCCGAACGTTCTCTTCAAAATGCAAAGTAGATGTCCCCAAGCGGATCTCAGCAATTAGAGGCGAGTAGTCGAGCTAGAATTTCGTTGAGAGTTAGAAAAGCAATGTCAGCCAGTGGGAGTAGATCAGGAATGAAGACGAGAGTGGAAGCAAGTTCAACAGTAGGAAACAATATACCGTTACAACAATACAAATACATTTCTGTAACTATTCACATATGGATTTGCTTTGGCAAAATTGTACTGAAAACAATCAGTTCCTAACAAGTTTTATACCGGTCTTCTGTTATCACAAGAACAAATTTGTCGATATATATAGAAGAAAAACAAAAGAATTCACCCACTTATTTACTCCCATTCTCTTCTGTTGATGACTCAGAATAAGCGTCATCCATTGTCGAGTTTGAGCTTGTTTCGCTGTCTGAAGAACCACAAGGTCTCTCTTCCTTGGGTTGTTTCAAGAACCAATACATAATACTTGCTGTAAGCGTGAGGATCATCTTCTGGTTTACCTGATAGACCACACAAGTGATAATGCATTTCAAACGAAGTTGTACAACTAAATGAAGAACCAAAAAAAGAGTTCCTTTTGGAAACTACAATCGTGTTTCAGTTCAACGATAATGCACATCAGGTTACAACGGAATATCACTGTGAAGGGGCAGGGCCCGGAGGCTAGAGTGTAACAGTTGAAAGGTGGTAGTCCAGTGAGATGGAGTGGAAGCATCCAACCCACAACTATAAACACCTAAAAAAAGTCCCTAAAAAACAAACCCCTAAAAGAGGTGGCGATGTGAATCAGAGAACTTGGCAATGAGAATTTGTAGAGGTCTTCTAACGGACTAAGGAAAAAGGGCAATGTGCCATAAAATCTAACAAACTCTCCTCAAACGCCAGGTGAAACACATTAGGCAGAATCGAAGCTTTGCAGCATGGGCTATGACATCCAAGAATAGGATATTAATTTGAGTTCCACCTTTCAAAAGAGGATTTAAAACAAGGCAAAATACACCGAAGGATTATAACATTACCTCAATTATGTCTTCAGGAAGCAGAAATATTGAACAACCAAGCTTCCTCGCAATACTGATGATGTAGGTTGCGTTCATCTTTTTCTCCTCCTCTGAATTTACCCCAATTTGCAACGTATAAAACCATCAAATCAGACATGCTAATAATGAAGAAAACACGCCTCAAATGAAAAAGTTTTCATCTTTTAGGGGTGGTGGGTGAAGGTAAGTATCAGAGAGAATTGCAAACAGCATTTACATAATTTGCAAGACTCCGATAGTTTACAAGGCTCTAGATGTGAAACAAAAACGCATTTATGCTTTTATCTCAATAAAACTTCTCATTATCTCCATACTTGTAAAATGGCTTCACACCTCAAGTTTATATCCTACAGTTTTTAGATATTTCAACAAAGTACAAGGAAATGAAAAAATAAAAGCATGTTGCAAAAGTGTGTAACTAATTAACCAAATTAAGAAGTAAAAAACATACTATATTTCTTCCATTTCACCAAGTGTCCTGGAAGGGGCATCGCACCTCTATCTTACCCAAAAGTCAAATATCCATGTTCTACAACTCAAATCCTGCAAATTCTCTTATCAGAAGAGCATGGGATGCTCACTGAGCTAATTAGCTGGTAACTCATGAATGATCTTGTTTTATAGCAACAATGAACTGCGCTAACGTAGTAACCATACTACTCTATCATATTAGTTTTGCCCATAAGATAGCTAATTATCAAAGCAATGGAGGATCAATGTAACATGATGCCTTATCATTTTCACATAACCAGTTTACCAGGGAACATACGTGACCAAGGAAAACATGATATCTCCATCAGCATCAGTCTGCTTACTTTTTGATATGGCGACAATTATCTTACCAAGGCCAGTTTTCATGACATTCTTTCGACAATGGGAACATTCAGTATTGTATATGTGCCTGTGATTTAATGATGTTTTGAAGAATACATCCAGGCTAATATATGTGAAGTTTTTTGTGGCTTGTGAGCATCATGTCGCCCCGTGGGTGCAAAGCTTGAAGAGTGCAAATATATTATCCAATGAGTAACTTAGATAAGACTTATAACAGGTAGCAATCTAGTTAAGAATGATATCAAGAAAAACTCTATGCTATGGTGCAACAGCATCACTACTATCACTTAGTTGGGAAATTTCAATTGCAGATTTAACAGAAGACATACCACTTTCTCCTTTTGTGACAAGACTCCAATTAACAACTCGAGGCTGTACGGCGCTTAGTAGCTCAAGGAAAAAAATACCATCTGACAAACTCTTATCCTGTAAAAGTTAAATCAGTAAGTTAGATCTAGAGATAGTAGGGAACATCCAGTTCAGAAAACATAACATGTCTTCTGGTAAATATAAAATCATATTGCCCACCAATGGTGATAAACCATGAACATATTGGATCTGCTTCGTTTAAAGGCTGATTCAAATTCCAGCTCACAAAGTTTAAATTAAAAGAGCTAGAATTCAACTTAAGCAACCCAATCCATCAGAATTCAAATTAACCACATTTCAAGTCAACTTAACTACTGTGTATTTGTAATTACTAGTAACATGAATACAAAAGAGAACATGACTTAGTTCAGGCGAGAGTGTAAGGAAAGAACCATGGAGCAGACAACTTATGGGTTCTGCCCTAGTAAACAACCGTTCAAATATCTGGATTATCTGCTGAAAATAATATCGGCGGAGTACAAAAGGTGTAGCAAATAGAGAGGGAAAAACAGCCATTCGTAAATCAAGTCACATCTTATGAAACGTGTTAGAAACCATTTACTGTATAAAAGTGATAAGTTTGGAGCGTTTATGGTCAGTCATGCCATACATAAAGGTTTCCTGAACTTCGTTGTAATTTCTGGCTGTTGGGTTCTAATGCATAAATCATCCAATTGTAGTGTTTGTCAGTCCTTTTATGTTTGTATGGACCATCATATGAACCCTTAAAGATTCAAAAGTCACGCATTCCAGTCCAGTCTTTTGGAACCAAAGAAAGTGAAAAAGAGAACAGATACTGTAATATTACAAGTGAGGGCCACATTTAATGCCAATATACATTCAACCCAGAGGAATAGGATATGTAAATATCCTATTCCAAGAAATAGCATCAAGATCTGGATAATGCTTATTGTTTCAGAAACCACTACTAATATGTTGATTGCTGTTAGGGACACACTTCAGATATTATACCTTGAAACTACTCATATAAGTCTGCCTTCCTGAATTCCGCACTTTGTTATTAGCCCAATCCAAAATGTCAGCATCTGTGATTTCCTTTCCATGTGAATGGAATCTTAAGTTCTTTAGAAGCAGAAGCATGTTGAATCGCATCAGTTGCCACAAATAAGCTGAAAGGAAGTTCAATATCCTTCATATCAGACACATTAGAAAGAACTTTTTATCCACATACTTATAAGAAAGCTTTGCACATCCAGTGAAACAAATGTCTCGGAAATTCCAATACTAGTTTCTAAACATTGAATGAAGCATGTGATAGAGAACGTACCCAATATTAGTTTCTTATTTCCTTGTACAATATCATTTCCGGCAATATTAACCAGGGAAAATTTCAGTTGTTTCCCAATTTTGACAACTTGATTACAATTTTCTACTTTTCTGAATGGCATCTTGATTGGAGGCTTGGTTGCAAGTTTCCAATTAACAATACCAGGAGACACTTTGTCAAGTGTCTCCAAAAGTATCCACCTGTAATACATAAAATATCGCAGTCTGTTAGTGGTTAAATTTTAAATTTTGGAGAACCTTCATATAATTTCAGGGAGCAAGAAATTCTCAAATTTTTTAAACCTGAAAAGAAATTTTGACTTTGAAAGATCAGAATTCAGTTCCTTAGCTTTGCACTTTTTTCAGGAAGTTTATATGAACAGAAAATTAAAAGCATGAACCTTTTGCAATCGAGATGATACTCACCCATTTCTAACATCTTCGAAGACATTGTTAATATATTCTAAATTTCCGAAACTATTTATCCAGAAGCGAAATGCACTCTCTTCTCTAGAAATTTGAGTGTCATCTGGTAGAACCTCCAGAAAAGATATCTGTTTTGCTTGGGTTGAGAGCCCATTCCTACATATAAGAACTCATGGTTAGCTTCTACACCAACTTAAACTAACAGAGTAACAGATGATACATGTCCACCCGCAGGAAAAGTAAGGTTTCATTAATGACCATTTGGAGACTACTTCTATACAGACAGTGAGATGCTATACGATGGCTAACACTAACAAATGTACTTGTACAGAGACAGGAAAAGAAACCTAAACTATATAGTGATTCAAGACAAGCACTATAGAAGACATTTAGTTAGATTTCATCCAAGTGGAGTAGAGCATGTTTAGAAACCTCCCAACCATTACAAGGATGTGACGATGCCCTCTATCTACTTATGTGAGCCAATAACTCCCAAGAAGCATGACAATAGCAAAATTTGCATGTCAGAACAGATACTTCTGTAGTTAAATAATTCTTATCTAGCTTTTACTAGATCAAGACTCGTCCAATTCTGCAAGGACAATTAGTGGTGGACAGTGGATAGAAAAAGTCCTTGAAATGCAGATAGAGGATAACACCATATACCAGTATTATGATGAGAACTTCAGGAATACAAAATTATCTATGTATCAAAGTGCAAAAAAATGATTAAAAATTGACTTTTTAGAAGCAAGGGATTAAATGCACGAACTCCCTTTATTTAGTGACGTGAATACATGGATCCATGACTGTTGTCTGCCGTGTTCTATTTGAGTTATAACTTAAAAGTTTGATGTTGGTTGAAACATAAACCGTCATGTATATGATTCTCTTCTTTAAAATAAGTGATTGACAAAATGATTCGGGCTCCTATCTTATTAATTTTTGTACAACATTATCAAATTGAAAAAAATGCCTGATAGTATGAGGCTTTTATTGTCTTCCATATTAGTTTCATTGGTACTTGCAATACAAGAGGAGATAAGGCTATCATGGATTAGAACCCAAACTTTAGGGCAACTTCTCTGCCACTTCAAAGGTTAATTCTCACCTGTGCTGGAAGATATGTGCCACGAAGGCAAGGTTAAGATTAGGAGAACCTTCCACAATATCTTTTGCTGTTAAGTATCTCTTGCAGCCCATCCTATCAGCATGTTCAAGAACTAACTTTGCTCTTCTTAAAGGATCTTTTACAGTCAACGTAGATGGATTACTGTGCTCCGGTGCAAGAATACTTAATAAGTGCGCATAAGCCTCTCCATCCTGCAGGGGAATCATATTACAGTATTAAACTTAATGCTGGCAATTATCCAACTAATAGACGTTGAAATCCACCTAGAGTTAAGTTACACTGGAAAAGTAATTACTTTTCTCTAGTTATATACGTATATGAAAATGTAGCCATCGAGGTATTCAGTTTGATGGGCAAAAGAACCCAGCAAAAGATTGCATACGAAAGCCAAAATATATAAGAAGTATTTTAAGAGTAGATAATGAAAGCCACAACACAAAAAGAAAAAAGTTTCCTCGTGTCGAGATGTCAGTTGGGGTAGCCCCTGGTTGCAACCCCTGATTTTTGAGGCATATGGATTAAAGGCTTAAAACTAAAAGAAAAACGAAAAATGACATGTTTCTAGTTTCTTTCTCCTATTGCATATGCCTCCAAATTTAGGTGCAGTTTTTCTCCATGGTGCATTGCAATTGCCAACATGACATTAAAATGAAGTTGCGACAGGTACCAAAATTATTACCGCCCAAATCTCAATGTGTGATGACCTACCTTTACATCAGAGGAGAAGTTTGTGACTGTTCTCTTGTATGCAGATTTTTTCAGGTGAAAGTTCATCCACCTAAGCAAGAGTTTCTCAGGTGGTAGACTCATCAGTTCCTCCATATCCTGTCGGTTTCAAACGTGAAACAACAAATATGCCAAAAGCTTAGTTTAGACTAGGTACAATGATAGTAGGAAGAAAGAACTAAAGCTCAGAATGAGAGATCATTTCTTCACCTCACTATCATCAACCAACTCTACCAGTTGAGGAGTTTTCTTCAAATTGAGGTCAGCCAATAGTTGTATCTATATTGCAATGCATCAGGAAGGTTAGATTTGCCATAACACTAGAACATGCTTATGCATTGGGCCAATAGGTTCAAAGTTCTTCAAGTTCAAATGTAAGTGGCTCTGGATAAGTATGTTCTCGAAAGAATCTTACCTTGATAATTTGAGAGATCACTCCAAGCACAAGATGCCTCTGGAAGTGAAACAGAGTATAATGTTAAATTTACTGATTGTAGAATGGCAAAAGGTAGCCAACTAACCACAACAACCAGTAGATTGCCCCAAAAAATCATCCACAACAATGGTTCAAAATTGCACCGAGCTGACTTTGCTGGTTTGGCTTAGATTTAACCTCTTTACTATTTCGTAAATGGATTTTCAGTTCTATTAATTGAAATCTTAGAGGAAAATCAGATTAAGGAACTAACTCGGCTTAAAAGCTAATAGAGCAGGAAGAAGCTCTTAACACATCAGAAATGATCTGATGACACTGGTTTATTCCAATCTCTAAAGGTGGAAGACATGTAGCAAATCAAAACACTTAACCGCTGAACCATAACCAGATTCTCAAGCAGTTCAAAGAAAGATAAAATACGCATGTGTAAAGGGCTATACATACCCTCCCTTCAATGAAGTCCTGTGTTCCTATATTAACTACAGTGCAACCAATCGCTTTGGCAGAATTGAGGCATAGGGTATGATTCTCGTTTCTCTCCCAAGGATTGAGTAGTGTCTTCGTATTAATCGCCCTTTCGTCAATTGTCCCGGGAACTGCCACATTGATAAGCTTGCTGCACTCAGGAAAAATGATTCTAATTATCAAACGTAACAGCCCAAAGCTCGAAGGTATAGCATATAGATTGTACATATATATAGAAACCACAGGAATATTTTTATGACAGATCCTTACCAGATAAGAACTCCATCCTTAGCCACCTCGAAAAGATCATTAGTTGAAGGATCAATGGGGAGGTATTTCTTTAGGAACTCATCTTGTCCAAGGTAATTATTGATATGTGCAACATAAGAGGATTTCTCGGACTCGCTGATCGTGTGAAGCAGCGTAGAAGTAGGGGACTTAAGAAATGCAGACGAGTTCTTTGCACCACTTCCCATTCTTGCAGTTGCATGGGCTTGAAGTTTCAAATAAATCTGCCAAAGAGTAAACATGTCATGGACGTCCAGGTATGGTACTAAATACCAGATAGTAGGCAGCATACCCGAGGATTGATAATTTCATTGGACTGATGCGGACAACAAGCAACTAATTATAGTTGTCATTCAAATTACACTAGTCAAAACACCTACTAATTCTCCAGTGACAGCCAAGAGAAAAATGAGCAACCAAGCACGAAAGGATAGCGTAACAGTTATGATCTTAGCAATCTCACTTGAACACAATAAGAATCCAAATCATTCAAGTCTCAGTTGATGCAACATAATAAAAACTGAATCCAAAATTTACACAATCACGAGAATTGAGCGAAGCAATTGTCATTATTATATGAGAGGAAAATATCGTGTTCAGGAAGAACACGAACGTTTTAGATAGGAAAATCAACGCATGAGAGTCAAATTCGTTTTCAGTAGTTCCAGTTTATGGCCTTACCAAACGGATTCAAATTTCTTGACATTAAAATCTGGAACCCCATAACAAAGACTAAAAAGATGCTCTATGTCTCTTTGTGCTCTTATTCCGAATGCTGAACGTACGTGTTCTGTGAGTCTGTCTCTGTGTGTGTGTGTGTCTGTGAAGGTAAGTCTATATATAGTTACCCGAAGAAAGAGTTCGAAATCGACGTCATCGTCCAAGTTCTTGTAAGAATCCTGAAGAAACGAAGCTCTGTCTTGCTCCGTAAGGTTTTCTCCTACGTGCTTCAGCCTCGACATTTTCGCCGGCAAATCGGCGAGCGTCAGACGTCCGGTATCTCTCCTCATTGCCAGAAACTAAAACAAAATCCGCAGCACCAAATCAAACAGCAATCGGATCAAACAGGAAGGAAAAAAAAAACGCTTGTCGATCAGCGCACACACCGCCGCGATGCGAAAGCGGAAACTTACATGAGAGCTGAGGCTCCGAAGCTCCACCTGCGTGAACTGGTTCTGCAGCCATGGATCTGACACGAATACTCCTACGTAACCGGCCATGCCGAACTCTGAAAATCACAATTTGCAGAGAGAGAAAGGAAAAAAAAAGTTGCTCTCTCTCTCTCTCTCTAACAAACTGGTTTCTGTGAGAGTCACGTTGTATGACACTCACTCTCGCAGATGAGATGGGAATGGGGTATACAAAGGAGGCCTAACACACACACTGGGGACGGAGAGAGAGCTGTCAGAATTCAAAGTTTGGTTTGAGAATTCAAAATATGACATTATTGTCCCCCGTTATTAACCGCTACTTAAGAAGCAGCTTTAGCTTGAGCTTAACTTACTTCCCTTTTCAATCGACCCGGGGTTTCTTTAATGCGCTCTTGGCTCTAATAGCGTGCCGCGACCTCCAATTGTTTGTCCTGCTTCCTATCGTTCTTGCCGTTGGATTTAGTCCGTACTTGTCTTCAATATTGATTTTGTCTCCGTCTAATTTTTTTAAACGTTTTAAATTAAATTTATTAAGTGTTTGACCAAAAAAGGCGTTTAAAATATCCTCAAAAATAAAAAATTGTTGAAAACCATAAATAGATTTGACCAGAAAATGTAGTGAATTATCGTCACATTATTATTTACAAAAGACATTAAATGCCTGATAAGAGTGTTCGTTTTAAGACTCTCTAATCTCTCTAGGAAAGAGAGTAGTTAGTTATACACATTTTTATTTTGACCCTTTTACGTTTATTTCAACTTAGTTATTGGTGAGTTAAAAAAAACTGATAATGATACAAAAAGGTAAGACTATTAATCACAATATATAGCTTCCTTATAAATTTTAGAGAGTCTTGCATGTGTTATTGATAACCTCGTTGGTCATTTTCTCACATTAAAAACTGTTTTTACCCCAACGTAATTCATAACTTTCAACGAGATAGTTACCAATTCAGTGTAAGTTTGACTAAACCTATTTTTGAAAATTATTTTATTTTAAACTAAAGCCTATTTTTTTGAATCAACTCCAAGCGGGTTTAAATGTTGTTTGGATTGACTTGTGAAAAGTCAAACTCATTTTAAAACATGCTTGTTAAGCGTTTGGCTAATAAAGAAAATGTCTAAAACACCCTGTAAAAAAAGTGTTTAAAACAAAATTCATTATTTTGGTGTATTTGGATTTAAGCACTATCGGAGAACTATGTTGATCAAAAAATAGTAATTCCATATTATTTACAAAAGTATATTGAATGACCTTTTAACACTATCCATTTGGGAATTCACACGAATGTTTAGTACGCGCATCTAGATAGAAGGGAGGAGAAGACAGAGCTATTCATACAAAATTTTATTTTTTGCACTTTATACTACCTCCAAACCTAGTTGTTCTTGAGTTGAAAATTTTTCACTAGTCATTCTTATTAACATGTAAAGCGGATACGATGATGATCAAAAGGGTAAGAAAGCTGAGTAAAATGTATTATTTATTCATAATAAAATATAACAAATCTTACACGTGTTAAACAATAACATAATTTATCACTTTGATTCTTTGTTGGTCACTTTCTCGTCTTAAAATTATTTTTATCCAAACACTTGTAATGGTTTTCAATGAAAGTTTTTGTAATTTTTATTAAACAGTTAACAATTCAGCGTACTTTAATTAAATGAGTTTTAAAATTATCTATATATCAATTTAAAAAATGTTTGTTATAACTTAAAAACTTTTGCACCTGTTTATGTTTGAAAATGTAGAAAATAACAATGGATGATATTCTTGTGGTAAAATTAAGCAACAACTAGGACTGATAAACTAAAGTGAGACACACACTCCAACTTTTACGTTCCAAATAAACATATCAAGCATCAAAAAAAAAATTTTGTCGCCCAAAACTACATAAATGCATTGCCTTTTGAGAGTGGTCCGTCTTACAATAAAATTACATGGGTACCTCTTTTTGTAGACTTATGCAGACTTTTCTTCTTCCAAAATCAAATTGGCTAAATACTTTAACTTAAAAGTGAGTAGATTTCTGTTGAGATAACTTACCGCGAAAATATTGAACTACGTCATTGCTATCAACATTAGACATAATGTTGTAGCCTGTTTTGTACCACTTCACGTGGTGCCGAGGAATTGGCATGAGATCCCTTAGTTAGTGTAATGGTTCTGCACACTAGTGTACATGTGAAGCCCTCACTTATAAGGCATTAAAGAATCATTGTGATCGCTTGTTTATCCAAGTAAATACTCATTTGTTAGCACTTTATTATTATTATTATCATTACAGCTCGTGAACCGAAACAACCAACAAGCGATGTTGAAATCGTTTTAATATGAAAAGATATTGGCTACAATTATCACTACTAAAGATAACCTACGACGTTCACAGAGTGATCATCAATTGTTAGTAAAAAAAATAATTATATTTTTGTCAACATCTTTAGAGATAATTTTAGCAACAAGTTATTAATTAAAAGTTACTGAGTATGTTTAGTGACCTATTCTATCGCTATATGTAATAAAAAAAAAAGTGTCTTCTCATATAGGGAGTCACGCCATACACATAGTTCGGATAGCTGGGTTCTCAGTTATATATGATAAGAGTTGTATATTTTTCTTAATCGCTTTTAATTCTTAAATGATGTAATAGATTGTAACTCAAGTATTTAAAAGTCACGACTCAGGAGATTTGTTGTTTTTACATGCAAGTACCAATGTATGCCACTTTATCTGAAAATCAAAATTTAGAATAAACATGATTGGTGCTTGCAAATGTGCATTACTAAGACCTTTCAAGCGTTTTGGACTAATATTTTGGGAATTTTAGCAAAACATGTCTTATAATCTTTCATGATTTTTCTTCAATTAAACTTTAATTAGCTAAAATAAATAATATACAGAGCGCCGATAAAAACTCAAAGTTTTTTTAAAGTTTCTTTTAAAGGTGGAAAAGTATAACTTGGATTTTAATTTTACCATCATTACTAATGATTAGAGTACTGGTTGGCAAATTGTACTCTGTATATCCAAAGATTACTCAATGCAATTGTTATTCATTAAAAGGCAATTCCAAAAGTTCTTTTTGGGTGAGTTAACGGCAAAAACAGCCTGCAATTTATGTACTCAACTTTAAGGAAGCAACCAATCTTTTTTAGCTGTGGGCCAACTTACTTAAAACGATCACTTTATGTCCATCAACATTTGAATATGGATGCACTCTCACTCTGAGGTTCCATATGTGATAGTCTCGTTCTTCTATTGTCCATGATTCGGATTCAATAATAAAATGAGACTATCATACAAGTGTGAGTATCAAACTGATTTGAACTGTTTGAATTGATTTAACTCGAATCGTCTAAAAGTTTTAATGATTCGCTTTTACACTTCTCAAACGAAATTCAGTGTGATTCGTTTTACAACTTACTTTTTTGAAAGCAATCGCAAAACAGAACCGAACCAATTAATAACATATTCATCTCTTATCCATTGATAATTTTCACATACGCGGTATTAAGCATATCCAAAGAAAAAAATTGTAAAGTTAAAATAACGAGAACAGTGATAATGCAAAAGTCTAGTGATCAATATTTCTTTTATATTTGCTCATTCTCTCGTACATCAATGATAAAAACATAATTCATTTTTTTTATCATAATGTGTATGTGAAATAATACTTATTCTTATGTTAATACGGGCATTTAGATATTGAACGTAAGAAGATTATATACAATTTAAAGAAGTATAACTTTAATTTTGAACACTATTTAGATCCAATAATAGGTATGCAATGGGACGACTTTTTAAAATAGGTACAAATTGATCCAAACAGAACCGTTTCAACCGACTAGTTCTAACTGTCCATACTGTTGTTGTTTATTTCGCGTTGGTTTAAGAAAAGTTCAAATCGAGATATTACAGTTCAATTTACGGTTTGACCTCCAAAAGGAACGGTGTCCACTCCTATCCTTAAAACATTTATTTGGTACTTTTTACATCTTTGTCCAACCAAAAGCAAAGCATCAGCTACACAAATGCACTGTTCGGATAAATCAAGTACACCTGTAATTTTGGCATAGAAAAAGTATCACAAACTCACGTGGTTGTGGGCAAGATAAAGAGATTGGGAGACAGCAGAGGTGAAGTGCAAGGGGCCGGGCAGAAGATACGGTGTGCTGATGCTTCTTATAAAGTTGGAGGTGGCCTGCACTTTTATTTTTTCTGCATTCCATTGTTTCTAAGAGATTTGTTTTTCAAATTACTGCATGAGGATCCACGAGCTGAATCAACGTGAGGATGGGAATATAAATGAGTAGTGAGTATAACTTTAATAATGTGATATCATATTAAGACTCAGCGTCTAATCTAAAATTATGTTCATGTGAATAATAAACGCATCAAATTAAAGTACGGGTGGAATATCGCGTCTTTAGTTGGGAGAAACTGACATACTATCTAATCAGCAGTTATGTGATGCTTGGCATACTCATTAGCAGTGCTATATTAGATAGTAGCTGATAATTTTGAAAATTGTTGCGCAATGATGTTTATATAGTTTTATTGAAATAGAAGATATTTTATCATAAATATACAAATTAAAATAAGTACACCAAATATAATAAGCAGATCCATTTTTATTTATTTATAACTAACTTAGATTATAACCGTATACTATGCAACGTTCAAGAACATGATAATCGCGTCCAAAGTTTTACATACAGAATCTCACTTCAATTTTAATGTAATTAGTCTAATTTATCAAAGTGCCACTAAAACCAATTATGAAATAGACTGTTCCAATTTCGAAGTATGGGTACCATTTTTCATGCAAATAAATTTTAAATGCCACCTTGAAGTTAAAAAAATAAACTAAACGAAAGCAAAAAATTGAAAACACCCGAAAAATATGTTTATCCCAACATCAGAATCATTAGCATGGTCGCGTGACGTGTACACAAGTGGTGAGATCAGACTGAAGGACAAAGTAGGCCCAAACCACCCATGGGTCTCCCACTCCCGTGAGGATTGAACTTTGAGCATCATGATTCCTAGTTATTGGGTTCCAAAAAGTTTCGATTCCGCCCGTATTTGGGTTTGATTTTCTTTATCATCGAAGTGCATGATTGGGAAATTTTCTAGCTTGGTTCATACTAGGGTCAGGACAATACTTCGAATGTGCACACAGATGCGGCTGGGAAATCATTGTTGTGTAAATGTCGGAGCATAAATTTGAATGCTACGCGAAATTTGACTAGCAGTGTCTAGACATGTCTTTAACGTTAAACGTGTTGGAGCGTCGATTGTATTAAAAACACCGCTATAAACAAGTTTGAATTAACTCGTATCACAAACGTAATCCAATATTTGACTTTAAAATTTAAATTTAAGTCATTTCCTGTCTGTATCGAATATAACGCTTGGGTTTTGTACTTTTGGTAATCTTTTCATAAATAGCAATAGCGCGATACACTCATGCGACCTTCTGTGTGTCATCTAGTTACTTACTATTTGCTTTCATTTGGAATATATTTTTTTCAAATGGTGTTCTAAAAAATTCAGATCCATATACAATCAACAAATAAGT
The DNA here is from genome assembly GCA_033070095.1 of Escallonia herrerae. Taxonomy (NCBI): domain Eukaryota; kingdom Viridiplantae; phylum Streptophyta; class Magnoliopsida; order Escalloniales; family Escalloniaceae; genus Escallonia; species Escallonia herrerae. The sequence goes on from JAVXUP010002701.1 coordinate 32,526, forward strand.
ATAGTATTGATATTCACCCAACTCATTGTCAATTATAAATGTGAAATTTGAGATTGATTCTTATATCTAAAAAGTTTCTCCTACTCTTTAGCATGCTTTTAAGTTTGATACCAAGCTTTCATATGGTATCAGAGTTAGGCCCATACCTCGCCACTCATGTTACTTTTTCGCTGCTTCTCTCGACTCGATAGAATCACCTCTTATTTCACACTTCGCGTGAGGTGGGTGTCAAGTCTCTCATGGACCGTACACGGGGTTTTGGATCAATTCTTATATCCAGTAGATTTTTTTTATTCTTAACTCTTGAGCCTACTTTTGAATTGAACAATAGACTTTAATAATAAAAATAGTATTGAACAACGTAAAAGTGTTTTGTATACTTTACAAATAAACAGGACCAGAGGCACTACAGGCCCAGAGTTGAAGCAACTGACTGGAATCCTCATTACAAAACGGGGCTATCGTAGGTGTATAGTCTTCTTGACCCGCTGATAACCCCATAATTTGAGCTTCCCATTAGCCCACGATCCAGGTGTAGAATTTATATGTAGACCCATATTTTGTCCACAAACTGTTTGTTGTCCAGACAAAGCCCAAAAGTTGTGTCCAAAATCGAGACCATTGGGGTATGGTGGTCCACGACCGCCGAAGTAATAGTAAACAATGCCCAAAATAATTGTGCCCTCTCGAATGCAGGCTCGTAGGTCCCTAGAGCTGTAAATGTATTGAGTAATGGATGAACTGTATGCTCATTTGTTATAGGATCAAAAATCGGGCCCGTTTGAGATTGATTTTAAAAAATTATTCTAATCTTCATGCGTTAGATAATGAGCAACAAGGGCCTTTTTTTTTTTGGTAACAGGGTTAAATATATATTAGAATCAAACAATTACACCCACGTTCCTATTGTCTTCCAAATTAGACAGCAAAAAGGATGAAAATGGAATAAAGCCAAAAAGGTTGTAAACAAAAGCATTTGTTCCAAGGTTGTGAGCTACCCGATTCTTTTCTCTACGAGTGTGCATTACTTCCCAGCAGGGAATCTTTGCCAAAAAGAGCGTGAATTTCAAGGATGGAATTTCTACATCTCCAGGGTGGACTTAGAGTTGTCAAAAGGGCCGGTGGCTCGCGGGCTGGCCCGGTCCCGTGGATGAACAGTAGTGGCCCCGCGATATTAGGGCTTAGGGTCTGGGCTTGGATCAGGCCAGAAAATCCAAGAAAAAAGCTCGGGCCAGGCCTGGCCTGAACCAAAGCCCGGAATTGCCACGTTTTTAGGGCTGGCCCGGGTTTGGCCCTTTTTCGGCCCATTTTTAGGCCCTTTTCTGGCCCGTTTTTAGTGAGATTGATTGCATTAAAAGTGGTATTAAATAAAAAGGCAAAAATCAAATTCAGAATTGACAATTTAAAAAAAAAACAATAATTTGAATTTTGAACTGATAAAGCTGAAAACTATGACACAAAAATTCATTTCCTTAAAATATTGTTAGATTGAATAATATAAGAAATGAGGGAATTATTTATTGCCGAGAATAACTGAGATACTTACAAGTTATTCAACAAAATGACCCTTTTGGAGAGGTTATTTTTTAAGACTCTCAAAATTGTTATAACTTTGTACTTTCACCTACAATTATGGTACAACCATAGAAGATAGTTATTCACGGGAACATGGGGATGTTAATCGATCGTGAAGAGGAAAAGTAAGAGAAAATGTTACTTGACTACTACATTTTGAATAACTCAAAAAATGAGGGAGCTACATCAATCAAGTTCTTCTCATCTGAGCGATGAGAGAGCTACAGCTCTAAGAAGTGGCGTGTTACTACGTTTTATGGCTAACCTTGGCTCATAGAAAAAGACTTGGGAATATATGTGTTGAACTTGAAAGGCAATACTGGAGCTACAACAATCAAGTTCTTCACACTAATTCAAGAAGCATAGATGTAGAAATCATTTTATTCCTGCACTCACGTCCCATTGTAACTTTATATCATTGATTTGTGGCTCTTCTTTCCATCATTGATTTGTGTCTCATCTTCCATATAAGGGGAATTTGTGGAAACAATAGGCCTTGCCAGGAACAATTCTGAGGAAGAGACGAGACAATGGGTGAAAAATCTCTTCCTCACCTTACTAAGCTTATTATGCACCTCACTCTACTACTCCTTTTTTGTCACGTTTGTTCCAAGTTTGCCTCCGCAGCAGCATTCTTGCCTCAAAGTGAAGGTATATTGGCCATCAACTCTCAAAATCGATGTGGCATCCGAGATCCACCTCTATTGAATAGGGATGGCAATGGGGCGGGTCAGATGCGGATTTGCTAAAATCCGAACCCGCCCCGCTACCCTTGAAATCTCACCCCGCCTCGAGCTGGGTTCTATAACCTTAATACCACATCCGACCCTAACATACTTTAGAAAACCCATCCTATCCCCGCCCCCCCTACCCAGGTGATGCTAAGCTTGCTTCCAAGTTCCGGCAGGTCAGTCAGTCGCGATTCTTCCAATCTTGCTTCCAATGGCAGGAGATTCAGTCATGGCTGGTGGCCGGTGGGGAAGCTTGGCGGAGTAGCTAACAGGGAGAAAACAACGAACGAAGAGCTGCGGCGGCTAGTGGGGAAGCTCGACGGCGTCGCCGAGAGGAAGAGAACAGAGAAGGAAGAGCTGCGGTAGTGCGGTGGCTGCCTGGTTGGTGGGGAATCTCGCTGAAGTCCCCGAGAAGGATATAATAGAGAAGGGGGAGCTGCGATAGTGCGGTGGCTACTTGGTTAGTGGGGAATCTCACGATTCTCGCCGGAGTCGCCGAGAAAGAGATAACAGAGAAGGAGGAGAGGCAGCTGGGCTGGGCGGCAGAGGGACTGAGTGAGAGAAGGTGGACCTTTTAGGGTTTATGATGTATATATAGGTAAGGATAGACGGCTAGGATTAAATCAAGTTAATGGTTAAAATAGCGGGAGCGGGGCGGGGCGGATACCGGGGAGGGCCAGATGAAATACCACACCCGATCCTAACCCGCTGCGGGTTTGATTGCCATCTCTACTATTGATATATATATATATATATATATATATATATATATATATATATATATATATATATATATATATATATATATATCAGGCACTATTTGATTACTTTTGTATTGATTCTATATATACGGTCCTTTCGAGCACTTTGTGAAATATTACTGGAGAATATCCAAAAAAATAGACGTTAATTTGGAGCAACTCCATATAAATGCGCACATTATCTTTTCCTCAAATATGCTTAATTTGCATATACAACTCCCTAGCATCATGCAAAAAATACATGTTTCTTCTTCTACACTTTTTTTTTAACTAGCAGAAAGAATAAGTTGTCTCAGTTAAATATTAAAGAAGTTTGTTCATAACATGAGGATAAAGAAAAGTTGCATGGACACACAACAGTAAAAGCTCTCAAAATGAGCTTCTATTAGCTTTATTTATGCTATTCTTTAAAATTTTAGACTTTTCTATGTAATACAGTCATTAGAAACCTATTTTTACCGTAATTAAAGTCTTTACCTTGAATAATAAAAAAATGCAACAACAAAAAAGTAAAAAAAATTGGGCCCAGGCCCGGTCCAAGCCCGACTCATTTGACACCTCTAGGTGGACTAGGGAGGTGGTCTTTGATGAGGTTAATGATTGCTTCAGCATCTCCTTCGAAGATCACGTAGTTCTTCTTTAATTCCACCGCTTTCCTAATGGCCATCAGAGCTACTCGAGCCCCTGCTTCCTCAGCGTTCCCACTTTGGGCTTTCACAGTGTAACCAAATTCACATATACCTTTATCATTCCGACAGATCATTGCCAAGTTTGCCTCCGAGCCTTTAATAGCCACATCAAAATTAATCTTGCTCCAACCAAAGGGCGGTGGAGACTAGTTGCTTGCTACTCTTCTAACTGGGTTGGATTTGTTAAACACTTCAACTAGCTCTTGAGTTTCTTTATTGATCGATTATGCCAAACGCATCACATTGATGACAAAATCTTCATGAATCGCTTTGTTGCGATGGAACCAAACAAGATCCATAAGAGTGGCTGCAAATATAGAATACTCATTTTGGTCATTCAGTGTTAGTGAATAAGTGTAAATAACTAAGATAAAAATGTGTATGAATAGATCCTTATCCTTCTCTAGATTTATGAGCCTTTGTACTAAAAAGGCATTTAATGTCTTGTCTATATTATCTATATCTATACTATATATAAAAGGAAAAAATGGTATGGTGTAACACATTTTTTGTGTTACATAACTACCTATCTAGAATGGTGACAAGTGACATTCTATAATTTTTTCTTAAAAAATTCACAAAACAAAAGCTTAAATAGTGAATGACTACTTTTAGTTTTTATAATGTATAATTTATTTTACAGAATGTGATAATAAATATTTATACATGATGAATATTATATATTATTAATTTTATTTTTGGTGTCACGGCGACTCGTCTATACTATATATAGTAAGAAGACATTTTTTTGGTATAATACCCTTTTGGTATTACATTGAGAGTGACTCTAGTACCGACCCGTGTCCAAAATAAGGATAAATTCGTAAAATATTTTTTTACTGTTACATAACTACCTACCTATAGTGGTTACAAGTGACATTTTTAGAAAAATTATAAAAAAGTGGCAAAATAAAGATCTTAATCGATAAGTACCTATAAAAATATATTTAGTTTTAAAAGTTTACATTTTAATAAAATTTGCACTATTAATGCGTGTGCCACCGTGACTCATTACTTTTAATGAGAACACTTTTTTCAGTTTTGGTATAATACTCTTTTGGTGTTATACTGAAATAATACTATTAGTCAGTTACCACGTAGAGTCTTCCCACTTCCTACGCTCCATGTAAGTGCCCTTCTCCCTCACAAGTCTGTCTTCCTCATGAGAAAGTCTTCACTGTAGATTAAAATCATCATTTACTGTACAATTCTATTTTTTCGAATGCTTCAGGTAATGCTCTCTTCGTCTTTAGGTTTGCATTTTTTTCTATACATTTTGCATTTTTTTCAACTAACGATAGTGTTAATTTCTTTTATGATGTTCTTGCATCTTTAAACTCCATATTTTCAACTTTTTCATTTTTATTTTCTTTTCCGCATTTCCCATTCCCTTTCCCCTTCTATGCATTTCCTTCTCCCTTACTGACTCTGCAATTGTAGAGTGGTTGTGCGATTGACGGTGGTTGGGCGATTCGCGATGGATGGACGTCTAGACTCAGGGATCATGGGTGCTGGGCTTTCGAAGAGAGACGCGGCGGTGCAAATGGACTCCTGGTGGCGATTGGTGGCCGTTGGTGTGCCGTTGGTGTGCGGCCAGCGAATCACCGCGGTGGCATGGTTGGGCCTGGTCGTGGGACTCTACCGATGGCGGTCGTTGGTGGGCTGATCTAAGAAGGCGGACACAGGACTCGACTGAGTGGCTGGATTGGAAATGCGCACCGATAACACCAATAGGTATTGTACCATTTTTCTCCCTGTGCTTTAGTTTCTGGACATAGTTGCTTATTTGTGTCTGTTTTTACCAGTACAGTGCAAAGCGTGGGCATTGGCGCTGCACCACTAACAATGAAAACGAACTTACTCTGTGGAAATAGTTGCTTATTTGCGTCGTCTATAACATTTTGATGCATATACCATATTTTGTTGTATGATTTGTTTTTATTTGCAGTGTTGGTTCAGATTTTGATGAATGCGTGCCACGTGTTTGTGAGAAGTGCTAAACGGCTTGAGCATTCTATCCACGTTAAATCAATGATATTGGTACACAACTTACTTCATCTGTTCTTCCCCAGTTAATTGTGCGTGGTTTCTATGATATCTTCACTGCCAGTGTGATGCTGATGAATGGGACTTGAGTCCATGAACGCCATGTGAATGCTTTATGATTTTGGCTGCCTGTTGGTGATTAAACAGAATGTGTGCTTTGATCTTTATGCAAAAAATCACTTGCCGGGTTAAGGCGCATCAATGTGGAAAGTTTATGGTGGAGAGTATCTGATGCCGAAGGCCAAACCGAAATGTACTTTATTGCATGATATCTCCTGATAGGATATTAACTAAATCCTGTTAACAACCCAGCTATCCGAGTTAAATTAAATCCTTTTTTAATGAAATGGTTTTCACTATTTTCCATGGCATGAAGTGAATGTTACAATTCCTTACTTTTTCTTTAGTTCCTAGGGAGGTTTGCACCTAATCGCGATGATGGAGATATTTGCATTGTGCTTAATTCTAAGGATGTATGTCTCACAGGGAGGAAACTTACTGACAGTTTTTATGTTGGCATACTGGGCAAGTATTTTTCAACTTCAGATTTCACTTTTGTTGATTGAAGTGGTTGATGCTACGTTGGAAAACTACATGAATTCAATTATTTTGTTGTTTTCGTTTCCTTTAGCCTGATCTTTCTTGCTATAGTATACAAAATAGGAATAAACTATAATTTCAATCATGCAGTTGTCAAGTGCGCTGATGTTAGTCACTTACCTAGAGGAGACTTTATCTTACTTCCAAAGAAGTCTCTTGCCCATGTTGGATTATATGTCTTCTGTAGGTATATCGGCCACATAAAGGACAGCAGTCTTAAGGACCAGATGGCTAAGGATCCCACAGAAGTCATTCCCAGAGCTGTCCTTCGGATGCTTCCAAGAAATAAACTGACTGATGTTGGTGCCATGATAAATTATTATGCATTTGTCAAATCTTTTGAGACTTCCCTTGGTTCATGAATTGACACGTAAATGTTACTAATTACTATAGATTAGTTGATAACATGTTTATATGTGCAAGAATATTTGTGCTTGCTTATATGAAAGTGTTTAGATTTGATATTATGTTATATCTATCTTTTAGACTTTTATTGGATTCTGCATAAGTAGGTTATTTTACCGGTTACACAATAAATGAGCTGCACACGCAATGCATGTGCAAAGTTGTTAAATTAAAATTTGTTAAAAATCAAACATAATATATAAGTGTTTTAAAATATAAAAAATCAAACATGCCCTTAAAGTAGTTATTTGATATTTGATGGAGTATTTTTTTATTTGTGTCATTTTTTAAGAATTTTCTCATGGTGTCGAATTTCGTCATCGTAGATGGGTATCCATGTAACATCAAAACGTTACATCCAAATGGGTATTCCTTTAACCATAAATGGATTGTTATACTATCCTTCCTAATTCGGATCTTTGTTTATTTATTATTCTTTATTTATTGTCATAAAGTATATTATCCATATAATTGTGATTTTATTTGTGATAAAAGAGACAAGAGGGTAAGTGTTGAGAAATATAGTTATACTGCTGTGAAAAAACAAGAAATAGATTTAAAGTTATGTGATGACTTCAATAAGTTTGTTTTCATTATTAGTGGTAAAAATCAATCTCCAACAAATATTATTTTCTCAGTTCCCGATACCGCTTTTTAGTTAATGTTTATGACAGATGGTCGCTGATATTGCTATTTATTCATTCACTTATATTTAAAATCTAAAGACATTTTTCTTACGTAATTACAAAATTTGTGGAATCATTTGTTAGTTACGTAAGTATCTAGTAATTTTTTTTCAAAAGAATCGTAGTCAGCACACATGATACATGTAGAATCATAAAAAAATATATGTTATTCTGAACGATAAAAATAATAAGAAAATATGTAATAAACTACAAGTTTACCATGAGCATGGGACCAGTCATGAGCATGGGGACCAAGAGTATATTTTGGTGTAATACCCTTTTGGTGTTACACTGAGAGTGACTCCGGTGCTCACAAGTGTTCATTTTGAAGACAAAAAAATAAAGTACTCATCTTCCACTCACCACATCTTTAGTTACCTAAAAACTCTCTCACTCCTTTAAATTACGTAACTTCATTTGCTTGCATCTGAGAACCTCCAACTTGCAAAAACTACACAGGATTTTTTTTTTACGATCTGCATTTATTTTTCATTTAAGTGGTAAGCTATATTTGGTTTTGCATGTGTCTTCCATTCCTTTATTTTTTCCGCCCGTTCTCATTTCAGCTCTTTCCACTTCAAAAACCAATCTACAAAAACATGACAACGCCCAACTTCCAACTTTCATTCGCTTCAATTCTCAACTTAAAGGTATTTTCTTTTCCAATTCGTAAACGTCTATCTACTTTACAGGTGTGATTTGATGGATTGGTAGTTGTTGGATCAGTTGCTGGGTAGTCGGGTTGCTACGACGGCGGTGGGTGGCTGTTGGCAGCAGTGATGTGGCCTGATTTCCGAGATCGGCAGCCGTGTGTGTTTGCAGGATTGGTTGCCGACGGTAGTGATGTGGCCGGCTATGTTGGCATTGCAACGACGGGCAGTGGGTGGCTTTTGTCGGCGGTGAAATGGCAGGGCCGACATTTGTTTTGCGGGATTGGTTGCTGGCGGCAGTGATGTGGCCTAATTTTTGAGATCGACCGGCATTAGTGGTGCAGGACTGGTTGCCGGCGGCAGTGATGCGGCCGGGTATGGTGGCGTTGTAGCGATGGGTGGCTTTTGTTGGCGTAGGTGGTCGCCGGTTACAGTTAACCACTTAAATTTTCCTGAATTCTTAGATAATACGGAGTAATAATTAACCCACTATCACGAACTTACAGTTATTTATCAGTTTCTTCATTTGGCTGATAACTACCATCTCCTCTTTCTCAAACCATCATTTAGCAGAACTGATGAAAAGCCCTAATTTTGTAGTAGGTGTTTATTTCACGAGATGAAGTCAGAATCTAATGGTAGTGCAATTGAATCAGTAAGTCTTGCTTTCGTTCCTTTTTAATCTTCCATACCCACAAAAATTCCAACTTTGGTCATTAAGATTACTGATCTATTACTGCACCCATGTTTACTTTCAAATAGCGCAACGGCTGGAGATCCATCTGGGATTGATAACGCCTGAAATTTATACCGTGCGAAGAAAGTCCACTGTTTAAATGTGGCATTGCTGTCGATCCTAATAATTTCAGGTTGAATGAGAGTTAATTCCAGTGCAGTGCGGGTTATTCTGGAGCTGATTGTAATGTCATCCTCTTTGTTTATCGAAAGGGGGCCATCTGGTGTTCTACTTGATTATATCTTTAAAGAATGACCTTTTGTTTATTCTTTGGATCATTTGCTGGGACTAAAAATCACCTGATGATCTGGGTTTTGTTGAGTAATCAATAAGTTGAAAGACATTTTCAATTTTCAATTTTCAATTTTGCTCAAGTACACATGCTCTTCCTATGAATGGTATAAAAGAAAGGGTAAAGCTAATTTGTTACATGAACTTCCAAGACATACATTTTTATACTATGATGATTGATGGATTTTGGAGCGCATATGCTTAATGTGCCCCTTTACTCCTTCATGCTAATACAAGTGATTACGTAATTAATTAACAATTTAGAGATTCTTTGATAATTCAGAAACACATTTGTTTTGCTTTTTCCCATTGATGCTTGAGCAAAAATTGTGAAGCTACCATATGTTATTTAAGTTTAAGTTGTCTGAGATGCGCTAAAATGCGGATCATGCTTAACAATGGGTTCAACAGCCCAATAATCAATTAGGCCCCTAGTAAAATATAATATCCTTTTTTATACTTGAAAAAATCGCTTCTTGAACTAAAGTAGTTATTGATCGTGATTCAAAAAGGTTATGTTAGGAGTGAAATAATAAATGAGTTGCACACCCATCGCATGTGCACGACAGCTCGTAAAGGAAAAATATGGTTTGGTTTGGTTTGGTGTAACACATTCTTGGTATTACATATACCTACCTAGAATGCTGAGAAGTGACATTCCAAGAAATTTTTTAAAAAATGACACAAAATACAAATCATAAATGTTAAATAACTACCTAAAAAGATACGTTTGGTTTTCATAATTTAATCTTTATTTTAAAAAAATATAGCAAAAATAAATTATAAAGCCCAAACTTTATATTACAAAAATATTATATTGCTAACTTTATCTTTGCATATATTTGGTTTTAACAATTTTAAATTCATGAAAAAAGTGTAGTTAAAATTAAATCTAAGTTTCATGTGATAATAATATTATGTTAATTTATTTTGCCACACGCAGGACTAACTTATTTTTTTATAATTTAAAATTTATTTACCAAATGTGACAATAAATACTTATACGTGATACTTGATTTTTTTTTTTAACAAAATTGACATTATCAACTTTATTTTTACACACGCATCGTGTGTGCCACGCTGACTCGTCGTGAATAATATGAATGCTATCTAGTATAATTCTTGGCTAAACATGTTTATTTAAAAGTGTTTAAACTAGAAACACACAAAAAAAAGGTGGTGTTTTCCCGTGGTAAACACAAGCTCTGTATTGGAGGGGGTGTTTTGAATTTTTTTTCCTTCTTTCTAAATACCCACAAGTCTGTTATAAATTGCTTAGAAGACGTTTGGCCACTGCGCGCAAAATCGATCACAAATACCGCGTCGTATAGTTATAGATTATTCAAGAAACATACGGTGCTTGATGGTGCTTGTATGGTTCATATATATACTTAACAAGTTCTAATCATAACACAAAGTTTGTCAAGTTAAAGATTAGAGTTAAGAAAGAATTTTGAGAAACTTTAGTTGATTAGGTACGCCGAGGTCACTGAATTTGCTGACCTTAAAGCCCTTTGTGCTCAGCCGAGTAAGTCCCAAGTTTCCGTTAAGCTTAGCAGACATAAAACTTGATAATCACCTTTGAACTTGAACACGAGTCAAGCTCGAACAATCTAGCTAAACACGCCCGACCATGAGCAAGGTTTATCGCCTCGTCAATAGGCATACGTCACATTCATCGGCCATCAATCCATGCACAGTTGAGTGTTTGATCTAGATTTTTTTTTTCTAAATTTGATTTAGAATTTTAAGTCCTTTTTTTTTTCACCGCAAGATGATTTAAATGACAACCAATGTCAGGGAAATAAGATAAATTAAACCTTTTTTTTCAATGGTGGAACACAAAGTACAGTCATGTTCTAGTCACTCTTACAACTCTATCTATCTCTAATATCTTTACAAGTTGGTTCATCAAACAAATGCTCGAAGAGTCGCTATTAGAACGTGAATCAACTCGACTTTTAAATAACAAATAAAACATGACCATTACGGTTATGATTAAATATGTATATATATTGTTCTAATAATGAACCAGACGGGTCCTTATATCGGTAGCTAATTTTGCAAGCATTAAATGAAAAAAGTGCCAAACACTGCTTAAACTCTGCAAAAGACATTTTGAAAACCCTATGGCAGCCTCTTGGCTTCCTTCTAAATAAACTAGAGGAGGTCGGTCTTCCGGAGAGCTTTCATTTTTCTAAGGTACGTCAAAGACGTGAAAAAGGGCTTTCTCCGAATACTGCCAAAAGTTCCAAAATCTCATGGGAAATTCAACACGTAGCCTGACTAAGTTTATCACTCTGTTCCGAACAGAGTGATGGCCGAACACTCTGCCCGAACAGAGTGATAAACTTAGCCAAAACATTCTGTCCGAACAGAGTGAGGCCGAACACTCTGCCCGAACAGAGTGATAAACTAAGCCAAAACATTCTGTCCGAACAGAGTGATGGCCGAACACTCTGCTCGAACAGAGTGATCAACTTGTACAAAACATTTTGTCCGAACAGAGTGATGGCCGAACACTCTGCCCGAACAGAGTGATGGCCGCACACTCTGCCCGAACAGAGTGATCAACGTAGCCAAAACATTCTGTCCGAACAGAGTGATGGCCGAACACTCTGCCCGAACAGAGTGATCAATGTAGCCAAAAACATTCTGTCCGAACAGAGTGATGGCCGAACACTCTGCCCGAACAGAGTGATCAATGTAGCCAAAAACATTCTGTCCGAACAGAGTGATGGCCGAACACTCTGCCCGATAAAGGTGATCAACGTAGCCAAAACATTCTGTCCGAACAGAGTGATGGCCGAACACTCTGCCCGAACAGAGTGATCAACTTAGCCAAAACATTCTGTCCGAACAGAGTGATGGCCGAACACTCTGCCCGAATAGAGTGATCAACGTAGCCAAAACATTCTGTCCGAACAGAGTGATGGCCGAACACTCTTCCAGAACAGAGTGATCAATTTATACAAAACATTCTGTCCGAACAGAGTGATCAACGTAGCCAAAACATTCTGTCCGAACAGACTGATGGCCGAACACTCTGCCCGAACAGAGTGATCAATTTATACAAAACATTCTGTCCGAACAGAGTGGTGGCCGAACACTCTTGGGTTTTATAAAAATACAAGAGTAGGCCAAACGGATTAGCTACAGATCTAAGTCCGTGAAGAAACAAAAGTTAATGGGGGCACCGTCACTCCACAAAAGCTTTTGCTTCTTCGAAATTAGGCCGAGCGAGGGTGCTCGACTTCTTTGCCAACTCTTTAAGTGACGAATAAAGAGTTAGAGTCAAAGTAAAAACAAATAACGCTGTGTGAATGGTAGAATAAACCATAAAAAACACATAGTGAACAAAGTACCATCAATAGAACAAAAGATAGAGTACATACAATGCCCTTAAAAGGGCATCAAAATACTCAGTCTAAAAAGAAATAAAGAGCCTACAAGATGAAGACTAGATCTAAGGCTCGGAGGCAACGCCTGAAGGACTGTCCTTTGGAGGATGAGTTCATACGTGGAAATTGAAACCAACATTCTGTCCGAGCAAAATGTTGGCCGAACACTCTGCCCAAGCAGAGTGACCAAAGCTTGGACCAACATTATGTCCGAACAGAATGTTGGCCGAACAGAATGTTAGCCAAACAGAATGTTGGCCGAGCACTCCTCCCAAGTAGAGAACCAACTTCATACCCTTTGTTCTCGGATGAAGCATAAAGGAACCGAAACATCATGCCCGAACATATTGGGAATAAACCCGTTGAGCTCGGACAAGCCATGTCCGAGCAGAATGATCGCCGAACTCGACACCCGTGCAGACATCTTAACTCTATTTCCTTTGTGATCTCAAGAGCCCGTGGGTAAAACTCTACGGAGTTTGACTAAAGAAAGTTCTCAAGTGGAGGTCAAAGGAATTTTTTATAAGTAGAGCTTCCAACTGAACTCTTTTGGAGAAAAGGAGGTTTTCTATGGATAGAGCTCGGAAAACTATCCGAAATCAAAAAAAAAAAAAAAATCACCTCAATCGGATATCCGAGCAAAAAGTTATGAACTTTTCAAGTTCTCAAGTGATAGTACAAGTTTATTTTCTGCTCGGATTTGACAAACATGGCCGAGCAGCCCAGTGGCGTTTAGTTCTCATTCCGCGCGCGAGGTCGAAGGTTCGAATCTGCTTGGACACATGAGCAATAAAAAGTTCCTTACTTTTTCAAGAAAGAGTTCATTAGATTGGGCCTCTCCACCATCAGGCCCGCACAGCAGGTCCGAGCAGATCACATGAGCAATAAAAAGTTCCTTACTTTTTCAAGAAAGAGTTCATTAGATTGGGCCTCTCCACCATCAGGCCCGCACAGCAGGTCCGAGCAGATCTTGGTCCGAGCCCAACGACAGAGCAAGGAAAAATGTTGGGGCTTCTCAGCTCGGGCCCATAATCCGAACAGAACATGGTCCGAGCAGAAAGATCCGAACAGGACATGGTCCAGTCCGAGCAGAACATGGTCCGGGCAGAAAGATCCGAACAGGACATGGTCCAGTCCGAGCAGAACATGGTCCGAGCAGAAAGATCCGAACAGGACATGGTCCAGTCAGAGCAGAACATTGTCCGAGCAGAAAAAGATCCGAACAGATCCTAGTCCGAGCCCGCTTCCTGAGCAGAAATTCCCAGAAATTGTAGAAAATCATTTTTGCGGTTTTTATGGTCTCAAAAAATTCGGAAGAATATCAGAAAAATTCCAGAATGCTATTTACGCAACAAGAAATAGGTATTATGGATCTTGAGCACTACTTGGTCAGCAGGCGCTCAGAAAAAATATTATTTGCATCTACAAAAGCGAGAAAAGTTCGTAAAAAATTAGATGTGTTTCCCGTCCGAACACTCTGCCCGAGCAGAGTGACCACGGCCAAGCAGAACTCTGCCCAAGCAGAACACTCTTTGAAATTTTGAAATGTTGACAAACAGATTCAATTCTGTTTTTGGCATATTTCGCTATCACCAGTGGGAAAAGTGTGCTTCCACCCGCTTCATTAACGCTGGTAAAAGCAGGGGGCATATGATATAGCTAAAAATATCCCTCCATTCTACGGGTGACACGTGGCGGTTACAGCGCATAACCTATTCCGGTTCCTTGCCGATATAGCACTTACCATACCAGTCACCGGGTAGAATCCTAAAGAAGATCTGACTCTATCAGCAGAGACTGATATGGTATCCTCTAGGATCCTAATGAGATTCTGATTAGAGTTGACCGAAGCCCAGTCCTACTAGGACTCCTTCTTCTACCACTATATAAAGGGGTCAAGCCCCTCAGGTAAAAACAAGTTCACACACAATCACACATTGTGTCTTACTGCTTCTTCAGAGTTCTACATTGTTAGCCATCTCTGACTTAAGCATCGGAGCGTTCCCCCGCCGGAACCCCATCTGGCGGTCACTCCGTGTTCTCTTTTGCAGGCCAGATTCTGGTTTGGTTCCCGATCCAGTTTTTAGCAGCAACACCCCTTATTTACGGTGGTGGATAAACGTATGGGATTTATGAAAAAATCCCGCACTATGTTATTAGAATATTATTATTTTCTATAACATTACTAATTTACTTTTTGTGTAAGCATTTTTTGAGATAAAAGCACTATTTTCATCACCGCAAAATTAATTTTTCAACTTATTTAGCCACCATGCTCATATTATCGTGTCTATCTATATATAGATATAATAGGATTCGATTGATAGGTTGAATGAGTAGCAAACCTTCAATGCTATTTTTTGGTATTTTTAATTTAATTTAATTTATATTAACTTAACTATGTGGCAAGCGTTCATTGGCTAGAAAATCAACTTTTAAAGGTCACAATAGCTATGCAAACTTCCACCACATCACCACCCACGTCTCCCACGTCCACAGTATCTCCTACATCTTCACCATCTTTCCTACAATATGAAATACAAGCAAGCCAAAAAAATATGTTGGCTCTTCCATTATCTTTCTCACGTTCCCACTTATTGTATCTTCCTACCATTTCAACAGCTTTCTTACAAACCCAAATAGAATCAAGCAATCCATTTACACCATTTCGAAGGCCTATAACTCGGAAGATCTTGCATTTCTGTCTATACATTTGCATTTTTGGAAAGTTGTTCTTGACACTTTGTATGCCATTTGCTTTTCTATACTATTTGCTTCTCTATTGTTGGTATTTAAGCAAGTTTCAATATGCTTGCAGTTGAAGGGATTTTTTCCCCCAGCCCATAGAACCTTTGAAAGATTTGTTGTTCATGGTGGCTCTTCCATTACCTTTCTCACGTTCCCAGTTACTGGATCTTCCTACCACTTCAAGCAATCCATTTACTACACCATTTCAAAGGCATACATTTGCATTTCTAGGTAGTTGTTCTTCACACTTTTATGCCATTTACTTTTCTATACCATTTATTTCTCTACTCTTGGTATTAAAGTAAGTTTCTATATGCTTGCAGTTGAAGGGATTTTTTTTCCACACTGAACCTTTGAAAGGTATGTTGTTCATGGTAATTAACACTAAGTAAGTAGTTAAAAAAATGGTTGTTTTAAAATTAGAGAGTTGCTGGCTTATGCAGTTTGTAGTCACAAAGAACCGTGTATACCTCAAGCCATACGATAGCGAGACGTGGAAGATTTATAATATATGAAAATTAAGAGTAAGTGAATAATTACACAGTGTTGCTTTAACGTTGAAGACCTATGTATGATTGGAGAGTTTTTGCCTTGCTTTGCTTATTTTGCACTAGGAATGGCTTATTTTGCTTATTCGCCCCCCCCCCCCCCCCCAAATTATTGTGTGACTTATCGTATATTTTTTAGGTGATCAAAATAATTCATGTTCTTCCCTAAATTCTTTGATGTTAGCATATGATATTTTGAGATAGATTTCATGCATCTGATGGTGGGGTGGTGGGTGTGTCCGTCTTTGTTGGGGATGGGTTACTGTATGTTACGTTAGAGTTAGGGGCTCAGGGGTGGGGGTATGTACGCGGGGTTGGTGCCCCCCGTTGTGGACGTCGTGGGTAGAGGTGGGGTGAGGTATGTGTCCTGTACGTGGGCTGTGCCCCGTGTTGTGGAGGTCATGGTTGTGGTCATGGGGGTCTTGGGGGAGGGTTGTCGGTAAAGGGGTGGTGGGGTGTGCATTGTGCGTGCGTGTGGGGGTCGGGTGAGTTTTGGGTAGCAGGTGTGTGCGCGCTAAAGAGGATGGGGTTTTTAGGGGAGTGGGGGTTGCCGTGTGGGGAGAATAATGGTTCATGCGTGTGAGAGAGAAGGTGGGGGGAGAGGAGGTGGTGGGTGGGGGTTTTGGGGGGGGGGGGCTGCCGTGTGGGGAAGTTATGGTTTAGTGTGACTTAGGTGGGGTTAGGCTGCTGGGTGGTTCTGCGTGTGAGAAGGAAGGTGAGGGAAAGGGGGTCGTGGGAGTTGTGTTGTCCGTATTGTGGGGTTGGGGAGGGGGGGAGTTCGGGAGGGGAGAGGTTTGGGGGCGCTTCCCGTTTTTAGGGGGTTAGTTGGTAGTGGGGTGTGTTTTTATGATGGGTTGTAAGTATTTGTGTGAGAGAGAAGGGTGGGGCTAGGGCTTGCAGTTGGGTTGTGGGGGCCTTTTTTTTGGGTGGGGAAGGGGCGGGGGGAGTGGTTTATTGTGTGCCTGTGTGAGAGGGATGAGCGGGTTGAAGGTTGGTGGTGTGGGCTGGTTTACGTTTTGGTGTGTGTGTGTGTGTGAAGAACATATATAGGTGTGTTTGTGTGAAGCTTATATATAGGTGTGTAGAATGGTGATGGTACATGCTCGTGGCCAAGTGTATGAACAGGAAACCAACAAATATTTTTTTTAAAAATTTGAAGCCTTATTTAAAATGTATGCATTTAAACGTAGAGAGAAATCCTATTTCAACTTGCAACACGTTAACCTGATTAATTTGTATCATATAAACTAGGTACAACTCAGAGCTATGTACGAAAAGTAACCAAAAATCCGATGTTAACTGTGTGTCCTGGCAGCGTGCACCTCCAAAATTTTTACTTAAGCAAGATATACATAAATAGTCAGCTACTTCTACGGTGGAAAAATCATAATCTTTCAGTCACGGCTTGCACGCCCCTAAACCTCTCCCTTCCCCTCCTTACATCGCCGGTTTCAAGGTTATACTCCTCTCCGTCTATGAAGTCATTCTTTAGTTCACTACAAGTGCATGTGTTGAAACTACACTCAAAATCTACTACCATATACTAGCTAAAACTACTTGCTATCCACAAAAACATAGAATACAACTACTATAACGTCTACCAAATTAAATCTTTAAAATAGTAAAACTCTTCAAATTCGTTACTGCACTATTCGGATACTAAATGTTAAATTTACGTCGCTAATATACTTTCGGATTACTAACGTACTAAAAACACTTTCGCAATTTAGTAATTCTTGCTTATGCAACAGGAAAATCAACAGTAAATACGGCAATGAGGAAAAAATTGTGTTATCTTTATCTTCGGTTACATCAACTTCCTTCGATCTTTTTTAGGTATGGAATAAACTGCCTCCAAAAAACTTTTAAAGAGACCCAAATATTTTTTGGATACTAAATATTAAATTTACACTGCTAATATGCTTTCGGATTAGTAACGTACTAATTACACTTTTGCACTTTTGTAATTCTTGCTTATGCAACAGAAAAATCAGCAGTAAATATGACAATGAGGAAAACAATTGTTTTATCTTTATCTTCGCTTACGTCAACTTCCTTCAATCTATTTTAGGTAAGGAATAAACTGACATCCAAAAACTTTTATAGAGATCCAAATATTTTTACTTTTAGATTAAGGAAAAAAAAGAAGGTGAATTTATCTTTACTCTCCAATATTTTTATTTTCCTTTCCTGTGACAACCGAAAAACAATTTCTGAAAAGGAAAAAAATATTCTAAATGCTTTTGTTCTTTGTAAAACTAATCTATCATAACAACTTCATCATCCATCTTTTAGTAGGATTAACTGTCACTAAAAAGTTAAAAAAGTTTAAAGAGACCCAATATTTTTACTTTTAGGTTAAGGAACGAAAAAACAGGTGAATTTATTTTACTCTCCGATATTTTTATTTTCCTTTCTTGGGACAATTGAAAACGATTTCAACATGAACGAAAAGGAAAAAAAAATTCTAAAATGCTTTTGTTCTTTGTACAACTAATCCATCGTAACAACTTCACAAACCATCTTTTACTAGAATTAACTGCCACAAAAAAAGTAAAATTGGATCAGTTTATTTTTTTTTTTAACTTTAGCATACATTTTCAACTTAACTTGCAAATAAAGCATATGAAAAATAAAAAACATAAATACCTTTCATGGAAGGAAAACAAATTGTAAGTTTAGAATAACCTCAGATCTATCTACATTATATAGATATATTTTTTAACTTATAAACTCTTGGATCTGGAAGTGCATGTATTGAAGTTTTACTGAAATCTATCTAATTGACACCTTCTTTGCCTTAAAAAATAAATAATAATTTAAAATTGTCACGAGATTTCTTTTTGTTCAATGAAAACGACAAATATAAAAAACGTCTGTTACGAAAATACTAGCTAAAATTTCATGCTATGTACGGGCCAACAGTTACAAAAAAATAATAATAAATATATATATATATATATATATATATATATATATATATATAATATTAGCTACTAGATTGTATACATATATTGTAACTGTTACACATTTTAACTAATACTCATTTAAATAAAATAGCAATCACATTAGCAATAAATATTTAATAAAAAATATGACAAAATATGGACTAAATGAGAGCACTAGAAAAAGTTTTGAAAGATGAGAGTTACTTGCACAGTGCAGATAAGTGTCGAAAGTGAGTGGCTAATTAAAAAGAAATTCCAAGCACAGTCACGCTAATATTTCAACAACGGTCACGCCGAAAGCATTACTTACTTTGGAGTAACTGACCAACTGAAAGGGACGTTCTATCTCTTTGATTTTGAATACCTTCAATGCACAAAATCGTGGCACAGTCGTAAATACAGCACAAAAACAAGCCCTGACTCGATAGGTACCGATATTTTAAATACCAATTTTGTCCCCGTAAGGCAAAACGGTTCCGCTTCCTCGCTTCTATAAATCACCCCACACCTACCATCATTTTTCTTTCACTTATCCACTGCTACTGCCCTCTCTCCTCTGCACTTTCTCTCTTTTAAAAGTCTTTTTTTTTCCTCTTTCCTAGGGTTTGTTAGCCATGGCGACGGAGGTTCACAACGGAGACGCGGTGAACGGAGGCTCGAAGGCGGTGACCTTCTCGGCGCTGAAGCCGCAGCTGTTCGTGGAGGCGCCGAAGGCCGCGGACGCCGTGCAGTTCTACAAGGCGGCTTTCGGAGCCGAAGAAGGCGTTCGCGTCATGCACCCCAAGAGGAAGGCCGATCAGGAGCTCCCTCTGGTTCTCTCTGCTGAGCTCAAGCTTGGCTCCTCCGCCTTTCTCGTCTCTGACCTCACCGATGACTCTTCTGCTCCGTAAGTCCTCGTCAACATTTTTGCCGATTTAGCTTTTCCAACAGATCTGCAGAAATGGAATAGGTTGCCGATTTTATGCTTTACGTAAATACGACGACGGATACATTTTTTTTCCTGCTTATGACCTTGCTTGCTCTCATTTTTCTTTTATATTTTGTTTGTTTTGTTGTCAGATCTTTCAGAATGTTTTCATCCGTCGTTGACGTTCCTCCTGATATTAATCCGGCGCTATTATAATTTCTTTTTGTCTCGTTTAGCTTCTTGCTCCTGTTTTCTGGCGTGATCTATTTGTTTATTCTGTTTCAGTTTCTTAGTCTTAAATTTTTTTTTTTACTGATTTGAAATAAGAACAAACCTTACAAGATTTTGCCGCCATTTTCCGGTCTACCTTTAACCGGACTCTGTTGTACTTGTAGGTTTCGTTTTGTAACCTGTATGTTTAGATGTTTTCTAGCAATTTTTTCTGAGATATTTTTCGTTCGGTCGAAATCGCCGGACGGCTTCCAACGTAGTCTGGTCGTACATTCCGTACAACCTGATTTTCTTTTGAGTAAAATGTTGACGTTTTTCCTGTTTGATCTGGCCTCTCCGGTCTATTTTTAAGGTATCCGATTGTAAATTATGTTGCGCTTGTTGAAAATATTCTGTCCTGCAGGGGCTTTGCACTTTTTTTTGGGGGGTCATTACTTCGTGACATAAGTCTACCTATATTTTTTTTTTTTGACCTGATAACGGTGTGATATTATGTGAGCTACTCTAAATTTTTAACGGCAATTTTTTGGACGGTGTTGTTTTGGCAGGGTGAAGACTGTTGGAAGTGGTACCGTGTTCTGCCTGGAGACTGACGACGTCGATGCTGCTGTGGGCAAGGCTGTCGCCGCCGGTGCTGTGTCTGAAGGCGAAACTGCAGAGCGTGAGGGCGCGTGCTGCGGTGGGCGTGTGGGTAAGGTGAAGGACCCGTACGGCATTGTCTGGTTGATCTGTGCTCCTGCTAAGAAGTGTGCTGACGCGGAGGCCTAGGAATCGTCCGATCTACAACCTCTCTCTAATTTTACTGTTCAGTCTTCTCTCTTTCATATCACTAGTACTAAGCCGTAGATGAAAACATGGCAGCATTTGATAGCATCATGATGTTGGTTTGTTGCTGATTTTGGTTAGACCAAAGCTTTGAATCACCTTTTAACGGACAGCTGGCAGTTATTTGGCTAATGGATTCCGGTTTTCGTTCATGTACATGATTTTTCCTCTTATATATATGTTTTGTCGTACTTTCATTGGGATAGTTATCCTTTGCTGTATCATTTCGTAAATTTGGGGCGGTTAAAGGGTGCAATAGACATTTCGGCACAGGTTATTGGGGATAGGGCTGCGACTGGTGGTTTGATTATGCGTTGGAAGACGATAATGTCGTACTTTGATACGCTTCGCTTGTTTCTTTTTGATTATTTAATTGGGGTTGGTTTCGATGAAATGAGCAGTGTGTGGGGTGGAAGTTAATAAAGGATGGTGGCAGGCAGAGGGGATGGGGGGTAGCGTGCGCGGAGACTTGACCTTGAAGGGAGTTATGGACGGAGGCAGTCAGCGGGTGGCACTCGTCGATAAAGAGTACGAATCGGCCTTTTGGGCGTAAATCTCTGCGGCTCTTGATGCGCCTGGCAGTTAATAGGTTTTAGGTGTGATTTGTGGTCCCCCCCGGCATAGCGATAGAGACGTTTCTGTATGACACGGTTGGCAGGCAGGGTGACTTTCTCGTGAGCGGTTGTTCATTATATTTATTATTATATGGCACGGTTTAGCTGTGTGGATAAATTGGGCTACAACTTGTAATCTTCTGCTACTACATAGCTCAAAATACTCTAGTGACAAATATTAACAGGTGGTTTCAGCTGAATTAGTTATATTATTATTATTATTATTATTATTATTATTAAACCATTAGTTTGTGAATCATTGGAATGCGAAAATATAAATTTCGTTGCAGCTCAGACAATTTTTGGCACCCACACGAAAAAGATCGCTCGGGTTGCATCAGCCCGCACGCAGTGGAGTACGCACAGAGAACTATCTTTAGTTTTTTTCTTTAATAATCTGTTTTTAAAATCTAATTATTTAATTATCAAATTTTGAATTTTATTTACTTGTGTAATTTCTTTTTAAAAATTACGGTTTCAAAATGAGATTTTAAGAGAAGAAAACGTGGTTTGAAACAGAGATTTTTTGTAAAAACATATGAAATCTTTGTTTGAAACAAAGATTTTAAAATAAATCTTTATTTCAAATCACGTTTTCTCTTTTAAAATTTCACTTTGAAATTGTGATTTTTAAAAAGGAATTACACATGTAAATAAAATTTAAAATGAGATAATTAAGTAATTAAGTTTTAAAATCAAGTTATTAAGGGCAAAAGCGCGAACTATCCTAGTACAATTTTTTGTACAAATTTTGGTTGGTGAAAAAGGGCCAGAGCAAGTTAATTTGCTTTATGCAAGGCTAGGACGGGAGAGGATAGGACATAAGCATATTTATAGGAAAGATTACAGAAATCATCCTCGTGGTTTGGGTCAGTTGCAAAAAGATCCCTGCAGTTTTAAAAGTAGCAAGAAGACACATGAGGTTAAAAATGTGTTGCATCCGTCAAGAAACGTTACGGAATCAACGAATTGCCTAAACTATCCCTGTATATAACAACCTTGTATGGTTTCTGAAACCCTAACATTCAATCCAAAATCTACAAACTCTCTCAAAAGAACTCGTCGCCTTCAACGAAAAAGCCCTCCTTTGTATCTCTCCCACAAAAAGCCCTGATTTCTTCTCAAATCCTACCAAAACCTAACCTTTCTCAAGCCCTGATTTCTTCTCAAATCCTACCAAAACGTAACCCTTTGCATCTTCATTGCTGGAACACATTTGCACTTGCGCCGCCAGCCCCATCAACAACCTACGGTACCGCCAGCCCCGTTATTGTGCACCTCCGGCGTCCCTTCATTGCCGGAACAAACTTGCCCCGCCAGCCCACCAACCTCCACTTGTGCCGTTACCGTCGCCGCCAACCCACCAACCTCCATTTGCGCTAGTACCGTGCTCTGCCACCCCCATCAATCCCGTCTTGCTCCATCGCCAAACCCGCCATTGAACCCAGACATTTGCACCATAGCCACCAGCCCCAATCACCCACGGGATCCTAGTCCTGTCCACCATTTAAATGAAAAAATCCTAGATCTACAATTTGGAAGCCGCAAATTGATTCACCAGAGTAATGAAATGAAAATCTTATGCATAATTTCTGTGATTGATGCACTCTGAAAATGATGAAAATGGAAATTGATTTAATTGTAATTAAAAGGGTGGGGTTTAGAGGTTTCAAACCTTAAAATGGTCAAAGAGATCTATCCAAGGGCAAAAACGGGTTTTCAATGGGCATTTGGCAATGCTACTTGCCATCCAGGCGCGTTTATCACAAATGCTGTTAAAAGAGACGGGTTTCTTGACGGATGCAACACATTTTTAACCACGAGGGTGATTTCTGCAATTTTCCCATATTTATATTAGAGTTTACAAACTTGCATAGCTTATCCTTTAGGAGGCGTAGCTAATAGCATAATTTCTTTACACACAAAAATGAAAACTATTACTTCCTTGTTTTATGATTTATTTCTTAACTTTTTGCTTATTTTCTGAGCAGGTATACGATAAATTTTCTATTATCTTTTTCACCCAATAAACAAAAAGATTTGACTGGTCAATAGAACAACAAAGATGGTATTTAAGAAAGAAAAAAGGGATAATTATTCTGAAGTTGGAGGAGTGATTTGCATGCTATGTGATAGAAAGATTACGGTATCAACTAGTGGCCTTTGATAATTTTAAACCACCTTCAGTACAAAAATGACTTTTCTTTTTATGGAAAAGGCTTTATTTTTTGACATCAATAAAATAACCCTTCTCCGGAGTTTCCCTCCCTCACAAGGCTAACAAGGATTTTTGCCGCTAAAGTATCTCCGGGCTGGGCTCCAAACCGGCTAAGTTGATAACTAAACAATCATAGCTCAAGTTCAACAATGTAATTTGGCCGGACAAATTAATCAATGAAAATTCAATCATGTCACCTCCGAGAATGATCACACTGTCCAGTCTATTTCATTCTTCTACGAGGAATAGCAGAGGCGAATATTAGAAAAGCTTAGCAGACAAGATAGCAAAATTCGACACCAATTGAATATTTTTGAAGGAAACAACGCGTCAATGTCAACTCTAATACATTTTCAATGCTCTCTTTAGACTTCAAAGTAATGGGTAATAAGATGGAATTTCTTTTCCAGCTTTGGTCACTCGTGGTCATCCATTTACAAACGTTTGCCTTTATGCAAGCAAGATTTTGAACATTTTTGTGTATCTAGATTGATCTTTCAATGACATAACGGGGCCAATGATACATGAAAACTCTGTCAATTTAAAAATTTACAGAAGAATTCAGTCAAATCATAGCCTCAAATGGCTCAGAATCAAAGTTTAAAAAGTTTTTGGTTTTATCATTACTCACATGTACAAAATTTAAGGCTATGTTATAGGCCACTTCAAATGCGGGTCAAGTTAATGGCCTGGAGTTGGACCACTTAGGTGAATTGTCCAATTTGAAAGCAGGGCCTTCATTAAAATGTGACCCAGTCCATTTATTAGTTGTTCACATCGAATAATTCAAGTTTTGACCTAAAAGAAATTATGTGGAATTGGGCCACTTTGGATAAGTTGGCCTATTTGGAAGCCTGGCCTTCATTAAATTGTGACCCAGTCCATTTGTTTGATCACGTCAGATACTTCGGGAGACCGAAAAGAAATTATTGTATAGAAAGCTGCCCAATTCTCTCCTGCTTCGAAATCTAAGCCTACCACCCATGTCTTTTATAGAACAAAATTTTGGAGAATCTAAGATCAATGGTCCCGACCATTTTGGATTTTGCATGGTACGTGACAATGTAATATATATATACAAATAGAGAAAGAGTCTGCAACCGAAGATGAACCATTTCTCTCATTTGAAACTTTCTTCGTTCTTTTTCCCGAGTCGAGAACACTAAACACGCATGCAGGGGCAGAACTAATGTAGGGCGGGGGGGGGGGGGGGACCATGGCCACCCCCTCCCCCCTACCGCTCCTAATATATGTCACTAAAATATTTTAATATTATCAACATGACATTTGGTTAAAGCATTAAAATTAAAAAGTTAAAAATCCCTAATATATATTTTAGCATTTGAACACTTTCAACTTATTGTTGTTTTTAAAGATTCAAATTGTGTTATTAACAAGTGCCACTAAAAACTATTTGAAGTTTGAGAGAGTTTAAGTTTGGAGTGAATATTTAATTCCTTATATTTTGTTGTTGTAATTCCAATTCGCAAGAAAATTTTGGTTATTCTTTTTTCTTTTGGTAGACAAACTCAAAGTTTGACTAATTTTTTTTTCGCTACTCAATTTTAAATATACATTTTTATACATGTACAACTGATATACTCACAAATGTTATATGTGAGTAGCATTTAATCATAGTATTTTTAAACTATTGTGCAAGTATAAGTGCACACAAATATATTTCAATATAGATGTAACATTGGAACTACTACACGTAGACATATTATTCTTTATGCATATCTCATGCAATTAAAGATTAAAAATGATTCAAGTTTATTTGATGGCACTTCCTGCACCAAATGTGTGGTCGTGGTCATATTATATTAATTTTATAACACTAAAAACTAAAGTTTTTACATGCAACTTTTGGCCCGCTTCGATGCAAAATCCTGGATCTGCCCCTACACGAATGACAGCATAAGTGCGTATGACTACAAAAAGCAGGGGGCATTATGGCAAAACACAATTCTCAACTATATTTTTAAAATAAACTTAAGGAGTCTAGTGATCTTATCTCCGGTATATTATTTAGAGAAACAGCCTGCAATGAACACGATCCTATACTGATTCAAATTTTCTTCGTTCTTATACCTGAATTGAAGAGCACTAAACACACATAAGTTGATGTCGTTCTTCATTTGGGTACATGACGTTTTAAGATTAGTTTTCCGTGTCAAGTCCCACATCAACAATACATGGGGTTTGTGATTAGTTCTTATACCTGACGGACTTCTCCTACTCTTGAGTATGCTTTTTGGATTAGACATCAGATTCAACATGATATCAGAGTTAGGCCCCTGTCGCCCCATTCGATCCAACGGGACCACATCTTATTCAAGAGGAATACCTCTTATTCCCACGCTTCGCGTGAGGGTGAGTGTCAAGTCCACATCGACAATACATGGGATTTTGGGTTGGTTCTTATATCTGGTGGGTTTCTTCTACTCTTGAGCATGCTTTTGGGTTGGACACCAAGTTCAACGCTCCGCAATGGTTAGTTGTGGAATATTTTCTTATCTTACGAAAAACGTACCAGGAAGGCCTCACGTTTGTTCCAGATCAAACTTTGACAGCCCTCGATCAAACACCGCTTTTTAATTTTCAGCAATCCTTTGAGTGCGAAGACTTCGAAGTCTTGTCTATGGTTTAGATTAAGCCGTTTTGGCGCTTAGATCATCGTCAACCTTAAGAACGAATCAGATAGGATGTACATCAAACTTTGGAAACAACAGCTACACGAAGGACTCCCCTCATCCCTCGTACTTCTTGCCCTCCCAGACGCACCATTAACCTTGTTTCTACCATATCCTTGAATCTTACTGCAGCTACTAGGATGGCTCGCAGAAACACATTGTTTTTCTTAGAGCGAGGGCAAAAAGATAAGAGAAATGCGAACTCAAAACAACCTTAGAGAGAGAATTGCTTCACATGCGAAACAAATGATTTCGCCACACTTGCATTATATTTATGCTCATTTTTTAAATCAACACTTGCCACAGCAATCAGACGATGCAGCGAAAAGCTGACCATGACCATCTACTGGATTGTCATCACAAACTAGAAATTGAAATACTTGGAAAGTGACTGACTACTGCGCAAATCCCTGTTCTGCGTACCCAGATGACTGCAAAAGACGTATATTCAATATGTAGATCCACAGGTTGAAGGATGGTATAGTTTGCACAGGGGAAACAATTTCAGCAGCCGTACACTGTTTTCCTGCATCAAACAAATGGCAATGTATTCAAGGGCCTGTATCATTATTCAAGAGACTTAAATCTAATGATTTCATTTATTTTCTGAAATGATCTCCTACGAAGTCTTTTTTTTTTCATCAACAATTTTTGACTCTTTTCAACTGCCATTTGTTGCTAAAAATACATTTGGTAACAACTCTTAACCTTTTAGAAACAAGTGAGGAGGTTTAGTACATCTTTTATAGTGAATATTGGCCAAATCAAATCGTTTAAGAAATTTATGTACCACGTATTGTCCGTCAATTTACCAAAAAAAAAAAAGAACTAATCAAAACTACACCACTATAAAGGCCACCATATCTTTTCTTGCTGACAAACTCTTCTAGGTTAACATGGTTTCAAATGAGTTGTGTGTGTGTGTGTTGTGTTAGAGGGAGACAGTGAGAGACCTTAATTAACAAGTGGAAGGAGGGGTGAGGTTGCACTTGGCAGGGAGTCCCATGGCAAGGTCGGGATCAATTCCAAGAGCAGGCAACATGAACGAGTTCCTATAAGAGCACAGGCAGGTCAAGTCAGCCCCAGAAAGAGCCTCGCAGCACTCTTCAGACGGCTCGACCGGGTTCGGCTGTGACACCGAGGGCTTGCATGCCGCCAAACCCTTGTCATCGATGTTACACAAGGCCGCCTTCGAGTCTTGGATCACAGCAAACAGCAGCACCACCACAATCACCACATTCCTTGCCATCACCATCTTGATTTGGTGTGTCTACTTGTAGCTAGATTACAGGTTGCGCTCATGGTTGTGGAGGTTTCAAGTAAACATATATAGTGGGGGTGTGGGGCATGAAAGCTCCAAAAACAAAGGACTTTTATTTGGAAATACCTTATTTCATCAAATTTATGGGGGGAAGGGAAAGCCTACGAGATGAGATTGCTATTTAAGCTTCACCGTAGTCGCCAAAAATATAGTTGCCTAGAAGAAAAAGATTAAGCATAGTGGACTTGAAATGACTTTTTGTATCATGCTTATCAGTTTGATTTCACGATCCAAAGTATTGTCGCTTAATAACATATTTATCTATGTGTGATATTTTAAAAATTATGTACTAATCTCTATACGGTAGTTTTGAAAGTTTTGGCAAGTTCTGATTTTAGATCGAGAAAGTCTTGAATTTTATTAGAAAGTGTGGCTTTAAACCGCGACTTCTCCACTTGTGCAAGCTTTTTGAAGATTTCCCTAAACTCTTTTAGTATGAAATGATGGTATCTGCACGCTTTGATAATAAATTTTGGAATTGTTGGTGAAAAATCAATCATAACTAAAAGGGGCATGTCCTAAGTCTGGAGAATAATTCTATCATCGATCTATTCCAATGCAATAACCTATGAGTCACACTATGATCATCTAGTAAATTTCGAAAATGTTTCTCTGAATACCAATGCACAGGAGAAACTTTAATTCATTATGATAAATATCTTAAGTTATATCTCATGTCGGTTAGAAGTAAATGATGAATCTACTTCTTATAACTTGTGAGTTTATCTCTTCTAGCTATGAGCAAGCAATTAAATTAAACACCAGATTTTAACTAATAAAAGAAAAGAACGTTAAAATACAGGGAAGTGGGAGCCATACGTTAGGAGTCCGTGAATGAAAATTGGCACCACTTGAGAGAGAGTCACGGGCCATTGGTACTTTGGGGCCATTATTGCTACTTTGCTGGTGGCTTTGGAATCACCAACAATACGCAAACCGCTCTCGTGCATGGATGTGAAGGAATAACCGAGTTTGTCTTCACATTGTTTCTTCAAATTTAGAGAATGTTTCTTCAACCAATGAGTATTTGGGTTTATCGAATTGAAATTTGGATCAGCCTAACCGAAGTTTTTGACTAACTAACCAAACTGATATGTAACGTATTTGGGTTACTTAGGGTCAAACCCAATATCTAAAGCCCTATAAAGGGTTTGGGATTTAGGTCCAATCTAGGTTGTGAGCAATCCCATATGCTTCTTTTCCCATTATGCTTGGATGTTCTTCAATTCTACTAGGGAAAAAGTCTGTGTTTCGTGTATTGAATGGTGTAGAATGTTAGACTATGTCGATATCGCTAGAAATTTGTGTTTTTGGGTCAAAGCGAATTGAAAATTTTCAGCACGAAACTAGATCGGAACACCAATATATAATCATTGGTTTCATAGATAAACCGAGTATTTTAGTTATGTTGACTATTCGAGTTATGCTCGCACTACCTTTTGTACCATCTATGATAGAATTATAATGCTTTTAGACTTGCCCGAGCTACAAAATGTTTGTTTGGATGGCACAAAGAGGGCCAAAGAAAATCAAGTCAAGAATTTTTTTTCCCTAGAAATTAATTATGCCCCCTCAGCGCCACATCAATAACACGACTACTTTCATTACTGCACACATGCACAAATATATGCGGCCACATGACTGAAGTGGCCATGAAACATTCTAATCTTGGTATTTATGGCTGCGGAAAACTCCGTCATGATACATCAAAGAAAGAGGGCACATAAATTGTATGCTCAGATGTTAACTGTCGTGGCAAGAGTTTCAAAATATAATTTACTGTCTCCAATTCGTTTTAAATTGCTCTTCAATAAGTTGTGTGCACACCAAACAGCAAAAAATTCAGAAGAAAAAAACTTGTGTTTTCTCGGAAACAAATACGGCTGAAGCGAAAAGTCATTATGCAAATGAATTCTAACGATAAAACAAACAGCATAAGCAACCATTCCAAGTTAGCAGCTAAAACAAACAACATAAGCTACCATTTCAAGTTAGCGGGCTTTAGTTGTATCAAGAAATACAACCGGAATTTGGCCTATAAACATCTAAGCAGGCTTTTCAGCTTTAGCTCTAGCATTCATTGGCTTCTCGACCATTATGTGGGTGTAGAGATGTCAAAAGGGCGGCCAGTCAAACCCGGCCCTAAATTGGCCCCGACTGGTCCGGCCCTAATCATGAACAGAAAAAACGAGCTGGCCCAAAACTGGCCCTGTTCCCGGCCCTTTTCTGGCACTGTGTTTTACTACCTTTTTTTTTTTTTGGGTTATTGGAACCCTTCAACTAATTTTACTTGCTTTTTATCATTTTTTGGCTTCTGGTAAAGGTACTTCTTTGATTTGTAATTACAAGTGGAGCAACGCAAAGATACCAAGAATGTAACTCACTAGATAGGTGTAAATCATTTTCTTATACACAATATTGACTTCTATGTCCTTTTACTATTAATTTGTAGTCATGACAAATATTGAATTATTTTTTTTTCATGTAGGTCTAAAGCAACAATATGCTTTTGAAATTTCTGTTACCTTAGGTCTGAGCGTACTCTCAACATATGAGTTCCTCACAATTGTTTGCTTAGTTTCTTCTTCTTCTTCTCTGGAATCACTGATTGTGAATTTTGGATGTCATTATATTGTGAATTTAAATTTCATTAATTCTATAACTCATGCATAGCCTTAAATATAATTTTGCAGACAGGAAAAGCAATCAGTTCTAGAAATTTTCAGTTCAAGCAGAAGCCATTTGACAATTGTATTGAGCTGAATAGTGCACATTGTTTTTATTTTTTTTGTTGTGTTGCATATATTGCTCGAGGAATTGTATTAATGGACAATGTCGCAATACTATTCTTAGCATTATGGGAATGCTAATTTCTATAACATGTTATGCTTTTTCGCGCTCTCATTCATTCTTAAGAAATTATGTTTTGTTACTAATGTACTTTTTAACGAGAGAAGTGAGGGTGTATGGAACTGGGCATGAAAATAGATGATACTAAGGATTATGGTCAAGCTACATGCTAAAGTGTATTAAAATTTGCAAAATGAACTACTGGTGTAGAAGATGAATCCCATTATATATTCACACATGTTTTTCAGAGGAGGCTAGCAGCAGATTGCTTGATCTCCACCTGGAAAAAGCTGATAGCATGCTCTCATTTCTAGAGATAATACGAAATAAAAAAATATTAGGATGAAAATAAGAGGAATTGTCAAGAGAAAATGAAAAATGCTTGATAAGAGAAAGTAGGAGCAGATGGATTAGATGAAAAGGCTTAATTAATCAACTGCTAATCAATCTTGTTTTTCCAAAATTACAAGCAGCCGGTCCCAAATCCGGATAAAAGGAAGAGGACATATTAAAAAATTTATTTCATTTGTTAATATTTTTGCAACATTATGAATATTAAAAAAAAGAGTAGGCCCGGGCCCAGTCCTAAAGTTAGGACCTAGGGCTTGGATTTCCCAGCCTTCAGCCCGGCGCGGCCCGGTTTCCCAGGCTCGAAGCCCTATTTGGCCCAGACCATTTTTTGGCCTTCTGGGCTTGGCCTGGGCCGGCCCAGGCCCGACCTTTGACACCTCTACATGGGTGGTATAAGATTGGTCTGACTGACTCCACCGTGCAATAGCTTCTATACTACTCGAATCGTATCTTTCGGTGATTGTTGTATAGTAGATTTCTATAATTTTTTATGTCTACAGACTTGAACTATCAGTGAAGTAAATTGAACGATGTACACTTAAAAGGGATATTTATATTCCATTTTGACATTTGAAATTTGCAAAAATGTCACTAAAGTGACGACACTTGCTAAAATGTTAACGATGAAACAGAAGTTTAAACAGTTAAAAATGAAGCTCAAGTATCAATAACAAAAAGTTATTTTCCACATAAGCCCTAGCTAGCATCTAGAGCCCCGTCTCAAACCAAGTTTAAAGGGGTGGCACTCATTTTTATCATAGAACCTTGGCAAGTAGTTCGCATCAAAGAACCAAAATCGATCCCTTCTGGGCCGCCCATCCACTGTTCAGGTCCCACAAAACTCATATCGACGGCTTAACAAGTGACACGTGGAATGGCATCAATTCTTCTGTTAAAGCCATCTCCAATAATGAGGAATAGGCCATTATTCGTTTCATGACGCTCTCTCCATCTCTCTGTTTACCGACTATTGTTATTGTAGGGCATCTTTTTATATTCTACATAACTCGTAGTGAAACTATATGTCTCGATTCAAAGTTTGTGATTTGTTCAGAATTAGCTTTACAGTTTTTACCAATTACTATGACCAGGTAAATGAGGGACAAGCCAAACATGTATCACTATGGCTGAAGTGAATCTCCATAAAGTCACTTTGAGGATTAAGCTTCACCATTTCATTCGCTCTATAAATAAGTCCTAGCAGTCTCCATCAATTTTTGCCACTCTATCCCTGTTAGTTCTGTGTGTGCCCCAACTTGAAGCTTCCTCCTTTGTGCATCATTAACCTTTGCGTCTCTTTTCTTCTCAGTTTTCGCAACTTCTTGCCCAAAAACTCTTATGGCATCTGCCAAGGTACTCTCTCTCTCTCTCTCTCTCTCTCCCTCCCTCCCGCCCTCCCTCTCCCTACACACACACGCACACGAATGTGTTTTGGCTGGTTATATTGCGAATTGAATTTGGTGGAAAGTTTTAAAACTCCTTCCAAATAAGTGTCTTTTATTTATGGTTCTGATCTTTCCTTTAAAAAGTGTCTTTGCCCTTTCACTTACCATAATAAGTATATCTAGTATAGACAAAGTAAGAGATTTAGAGATGCTACACACATATATTTTCAATATTAAATATGTGGGCAGTTTGATCGGAAGGGTGCAAGTTTTCCTGTAAGCGTGTGATTAGAGCACACACCGCTGTAAACCCATAGGTTAAATCTTGGATCGTTATTCATCGTTAGAACATGCACAAAGAGAGACAGTAACAATTTAAAGTTAGCGAAAGAATATTTCGCTTCTCTCGCATGCCACATTAATTTCTTCCAATTTGTGTTATTTTTGCTATATACTTACATATAAGTATCAACTTATTCTCTAAAAACTTGTTTGATGATTTTGCATCATTGTGTGTAAAGTGATTTTTCTACACAGTTTGGTCATATATATAAATATCTTCCTTCAGATTTTAGTTGATAAGAATTGATATTACCATCGCCAAAAAATATATTTGAACACCATTCCTTTTGGGCTCTTTTAGTTTTTAATTTCTTTTCCCTCGTTTATATGGTTCGCCATGGTTTACATGAAAGATGACATGTATGAACCCCATGGCTTTGAACAATTACTATCGTAGTTTAAAATTATTTGACTGCTTATTAGATAGATTTTTAAAATATATGTATTTAGATTCAATTGGAGCCTTCTTTACCTTCGAACTCTCAAATCATTTTTTCTAGACTTTTTCAATTTCATAAATACAAGTAAATAAGTGCCACCATCCACTAGGTAGAAAGTTAATTTCTCTATTTTTTAAATCCAATTAACTAGGTGTGAGGATATAATTGAGCAGAAAGTATAATCATCCCACCTATGTCACCCAAGTAGATATATATCACATATGTGCATAGCACAAGATTTTAGCAAATATGTAAGTGTATTTATTATGTTGTAGTCGACTATCAGCCTTCAACATGTGTTACGCATATAAAGCGCATGAGGGGCGAGATACACTTCTAGGTATGACCCTTAACTTGACTATTGTTTATGAGGGATTGAGGGTGCAGAGGGTTGTTATATGCTCTCTCTCTCTCTCTATATATATATATATATCATGGAAACAGTCCAGTTTGCGGTTTTCTAACACCTAACTTGCAGGAGAAGAAAAGCAAAACACTAAGAATTTTTTAATAACTGAGAAGTTGGGTAGCTAGAAATTTACAGTTATCTTTATATGTTCATGTCCCGATGATTAACATTGCACCCAATATTCATCTAGGTTGAATCTACACAAGTCGAGGAAGTGACCAAACATGAAGAAGAAGAAGAAGATGAAGAAGCAAAAGAAGAAACTGAACATACATCTCCAGCCGTTGCACAAAAGCCGGCGTCAGAGGAACCTTACATAGAAGAGGAAGAACCAGAAGAAGTGATTACACCAGATGACGAGGAGAAATTTGGCCAAGAAGAGAAACCGGATTGGTCACCAACCGATGAAGCCTCACCTGAAGAAGCCACCAAAGCCACGGAGTTATCAGAAGAAGAGGATGACGATGATGATGAACTTGCTTGAATAGATTCCATGACTATTAGGTTGGAAGCAAAAGCCGAGCAGTAGTGTTGTTTTTGGAGTAAGGTGGTCTGTTGGGATTGTGGCTTTTGCGTGTCTTTGGGTGATTTCCAAAAATAATGCGGCATTTGGTGCTGCTCTGTCTGTTAGCTAGCTAGGGTTTTTCAGTTGTGTGCGTGTGTAAGTTTCTGCACTTTTGATTTGAATGGCCATTGTACTTTAACTATGTTGTTTCCCTTTGGATACGTAGATTAATGACAATAACAAGTCAAAGAAAAGAAGGGAAAGACGTAATATATAGCCCAATTCAGTCTGCCAAGTGTCCAAAGAGTCTAGCTAGTGATACAACACTCTTTGGTTTCAAGAATTTGGAATCCAAGTGACCTTTCCCTGTGTACTTGGGTTTTTTGCTTTGCATGAGGGTTGCACCGATCTGAACTGCTGGGCAAGTCCTGGCCTAGCACCGGACCCCAAAAAGATCAGACCCCAACCAGTCTTTAACAGCTCCACTTCAAACCAGCCGCAAGGCACACGCGACGCTTCTTGTGTACTTAAAATATGTTACATTTTCAAAAATATCATTGGTGCGGGAACGTAGAAACCCCGACAATGTAGAACTTTTGTACAGTAAAAAAAGAAGCATCATCCCTCCCTCATTCCCTCTTCCTATCACATTAGCTCACATCGTCCAACCATCCGATAAAATTGTTATTGGTGATTAATGTAATGCTTGCAGTGCGTCCATCAACTCTATAAATTAACCTCAAGCTTTATTGCTTTTCCTAAATTATCCATCTACAAAGAAGAAGAAGAATTAGGAAAAAAAAATTGAAATCCCTTAAAAATATTTCCTTGTGCTAATTTAGAGGCAGTGTGAAGTAAAACAAAGATTTTGTTGGAGGTAGTAGCCGCTTAGGAGAGTCTAGGGTTATGTACTTACGACGTTGTGCTTTTAAAAAAACTGGTATACATTGAAAGGCCGGGGCTGAGGCCCAGTGGGGCTCGGAGAGGCCTAGGCCCCCGTCAGGTTTTCCAACGGCTTACTTGTTACGCTTGGGCCTTCTCATTTTTTTGATACGAGGCATCAAATCTGAACTAAGCCTGTTGTGATGGGCCTTTAAGTGCACAATCCAATTATATTTAAGTCATTTTTGTGATTGGGTAGATAGTCCATTCAATTATTGCAATCTTTCCCAATTGCCTTATAAGTATTATCTTAATTACTTTTTGCGACTCATTTTCTACTATTTGTATCTAACTTAATATACAAAAATTATAGAAATAATATTTTAAATGTAGTTATTCTATTTTTTGTGCAATCGGAGTACGTCATTACTACATTGTAACAAAATTGTAATTTCTATGACATTTTCAGCATTAATTTGTTCTACATATTTTCTCTATCTCATAATAAAGGTTGCCTAATTTCACGTGTTTATTCTAGATTTACACATTTGAATACTTAGCCCAAATTGGTATGAATTTTGAGAGGAAAAATAGTCTGAACATTCTTCATAAGATGAAATTATAATTTTGACTTCGGCCCCTCTCAAAGAAGGCCTGTGTTTCGCCCCTGCCTACATTAAAATGACACGTGTGATACCTACAATGGAGCACGGATAGGG
The DNA here is from genome assembly GCA_033070095.1 of Escallonia herrerae. Lineage (NCBI taxonomy): Eukaryota > Viridiplantae > Streptophyta > Magnoliopsida > Escalloniales > Escalloniaceae > Escallonia > Escallonia herrerae. The sequence continues at coordinate 68,033 of JAVXUP010002701.1, forward strand.
TTCATATACCAAAAAGAAATTAAAAAAAGAAAAATCAGTGTATAAATGACGAGAAGAGCAGTTAAAAAAGCTAGGCCTTGGTTGGGACACTTCTTTCTTTTCTAACCGAAAAAAGATTGTCAGTCTCTGCTTTGTTATTTGGTTTCAGGAAAACGAGGAAACAATATTTTGGAACAAATTTAAGCATCCTGTGGAGACATCATGGACTTGGTATAAACTGTTGAAGATTAGAGACAAATTTAGACCATTTTTCAGTTATCAAGTGGGTAATGGTCAAGACATTTGGCTATGGATAGACAGATGACTGTTTGGGGACATTCTTCTTAATAGGTTTGGTCCAAGGATAATGTATGATGCTGGTTTGAACATGAATAATAAGATCTGTGACAGTTTACATTTTAACTCGTGGAGACTACCAAATATTAGGTCACATGAGTTGCAAATATTACAGAAGATTTTGGATGATGCACCTAGACCAAATCCAACAGAGCCAGATAGAGTAATAATATGGGAGCTGCACCCAAAAGAAGAGATTACTATCAAGTCAACATGGAATGGTATTAGAACCAAGGCTCTTGAGGTACACTTGTGGAAGTTAGTTTGGTTCACAGGGAATATTCCAAGATTTGCAATGATCCTATGGCTACTATACAAAGGTGGGATCAGAACAAAGAACAAACTAAAGGCCTAGAACATTACTCAAGAGGACACATGTGTCATGTGTAACAAAGATAGTGAAATCTTTGACCATTTATTTATAACATGTACATATACACAGGAATTATGGAAGGAAGTCCTAACTAGGCTGAAATGTGAACTGCCTATATGGACTCTTGGCCTACATTTCTTCAAGCAGCAAGCATAAGGTTTAGAGGAAAAAGTCTGACAGTTAAGCTATGCAAGGTAGCATTAGCAGTAACTGTGTATGGAGTGTAGAGTGAAAGATATGCTAAGGTGTTTGAGAAGAAATATGCCACAGTGTAGGGGTATTTTTGTTTGATCCAACAATGGATCAAGTATCGAATCTATAGCTGGAATAAAGCTTAGAAGCTCTAAGCACAGAGAGAAACAAGGGCTATGCCAAACATGGTACTTGGATAAACAGAGGATACTAGAGGTAGTAGTATAACTCTTTTTGTTGGTGTATGATTTCAAAACATATGTACATTATAGAATTGATTGTAAAGATGTAAATAGTTTTTGAGCCATGAATGAAATACAAGGACTTTTTGACCAAAAAAATATTTTCGAACAATGCCCAACAACGTAAGCAAATGTATAGGTTTCGAATTGTTGTACATATAAGTTACAGGAATGACGAGGATATTGTGTTCACTTTCGTTCTTTAGGAACTGATTAACAGAGAAAGAGAAGAAGCAATTTATACCTGTGAGCTTAATTTGCGGATTACCTCTTTGGATTTGTACGCTGAAGGGTCGAAACTTGTGTCACGAACTTTGGGTAGTTGCCCCAGATGGTGTTGCACCTCTCTCGTCCCCAGAGCGGCTACTAGAGTTGCTTTTATAATTTTACAAATCAAACCTTAAGCTTTAATGGTAGCTCAAAAGAGTGTTACTTTGATGAATTTGTGTGTCCAACTGAAAAATTGTATCACCTTTTATAGAGAAATCATGAACCTCGTTTACGAACTTCTTGACAAATTCGAGAGGCAAACTTTAAAATGGGCAAGAGGCTACCATTGATGTAGCTCAAAAATTATCTTGACATTTGTTCTTACTAGTATCGAGCACGTGTGTAGCATGTGGTCCAAGTGGATATAGTCGAAAGTAATTTTTAAGACGTTATCATTAGGTTTCTTGAAAACAAATTATATAAGTCAGTTATGTTATACAACATTCGTAGTATTATAGTTAATATTTTTTCTCATCAAACTTTTTATTTTTTAATGTTTAGAATAGATTCATTCCCCTATGTTTATTTCATTTAAACAAATTAACAAGAGAGTCATAAAGGGAGGGTAATTGTGTTATTAATCTAGTTAACGGAGGATATAATCGTCCTAAAATGATTTACAACATTCATACTTTGTGTGGTATAGATTCTTGGTACACCAAATGAGTTCATTTGTCAAAGTTTCTGACTCCAAGCATATGCCATATCTCAATTCTCACCGGCTTCAAGCAAAGAAATGTGGAGTTTTTTTTTCTTCTAATTAATACATATTTAATACTTAATTACCAATATACTCTATTTTAAAACTTATTTACCCTCAAACCACGCTTTTGGAAATCGTTATTTGAAATCACGATTTCAACGTAGAAATCACTGTTTAAAATCACGTTTTCAAGGTAGAAATTGCTGTTTCAAACACGATTTCTACCTTGAAAACGTGGTTTCAAACAGCGATTTTCAAAAGTGTAGTGCGCGGATAAATAAGTTTTAAAATGAAATATATTAATAATTAAGTATTAAATATGTATTAATTAAAAAAAAAAACTCAAGAAATGTGCTGACAATACCCTGTTATCTCTTGTTTTTCCTTCCATTATCCTGACAACATGTGAATGCCGCCAAAGTACAACCAATAAACATCCACAGCCACCACCAGACTAACCAACTATTTTAGTGCAGAGCCACAGTCGCCACCATCCCGGTTTACAACCGTTACAAATTTGCCTCATCATCACATTAGATGTTTGAACGAGAAAATGATCAGTACTGTAAATTTTAATGAAAGACAGTTCGCTGTCTTTCGACTACTCTCATTCGATCTGAAAAATTAGCAGAAGATAACCAAGTTTCTTTTCACCCACCACAAGCTTTTGATCCGACGATAAATGCTCTTGCTTGGTTAATATCAAAACAAAAACCATGGAGTTGAAGATTGTTACGGTCTGATCTCGTATCGATGGTCTTGGATTTACTTTTCAACTATATATAAACTTGAGCGGATTTCTTCTTGTTGTACTTGCTGTTGAGTTGAATGTATAGCAGCGCTCTGTCCACATTAGATACAAAGTGTTTGGACTTGGCCTTGTTGAACTCGCAGATGATATTAAGTTTGACCCTTAGACAGAAAAAAGAAAATAAAAATGAAACGGCTCCTAATACCCAAAAGACCCTACGCTTTTAAGACGTTGGTCTAAGTGGGTTGCGCGCTGCATGAGAAAGTTTACCGGTGACTTTACCCTCAAATTGGCGGATCACCCGGGCTTTTAGTGAGACTAGTTCATTTACTGCCCATTAAACGAACGTTTGACGGCATTTCAATAACTTTTGCGACAAATCCCGAATTTTAACAAGTGTCTATGGTTAGAGAGCTTTTTGTTTTGGTGCAGAAGCATTTCTGATTTGGATTGCCAAAATATGGTTTCCTTTACCATGCATAGTGATTTGGCATTACTTTTCCAATTCTGAAAAGTGAATTTCGCTGATCTGATCTACTTTGAGTCAAATGTCTCTAAATTCTCTCTCACAGATTTCCTTTAGATTCATTGGACGGTGAATATAGACCGATTTAGCATGCTAACTGAGGACATTTATTCAAAGTTTGTTTAATAACACCTTTTAGTAAGTAACGTTACTCTCTCAAAATAAGAACTTGAAATCTAATTATGTATACATAAAAGGCGAAGCTGAGAAATTGTTATCCTGTCATCGCTTACATTTACACTCTCTTAGTTTGTCACATTGACTTTCTAATTTTAAAATATTTTAAATTTACTTACCTTTGTAATAATGATTTGGATTCTCTCTCTCTCTCTCCCTCCCTCCCCCCTCCGTTTCTCCGGTCCTCTCTCCCTCTCCTTCTTCTTCCCACAATTTGATTTAAATTCCTTCTTTTTATTTGAAATTTAACCATTTTACATTTCTCTATCTTTTATATCATCATGCCACACTCAAAAATTTTATTTATATCCTTACAATTTTATTAATTCTTCAATTTTGACAACAATATTTCTCTATACAATTTCTTCTAATCTTAATTTTTTTTATTGTTTAGAGAAACACGATATTCTCCATTAGTTTTTCTCATAAACTATCATACTCTCTTTCCTTTTATTTAATTACAAGTTTTATTATAATTTACCCTTCCTTTTTTTTTTTCAATCATTTATTATTTACTGTTACTCTTTCTTGATGGTCTTAAGTAAAACAACCTCAACATACAGATTATTATTGTTAGTATTATTACTGTAATTATTGTTAGTCAATAGAGACTATCTCTATTATTTCATACTCAATTTTTCATCTACATTTGCCACTAAAAACTAATAATTATTACTCAAGTTCAGTTTTAACGATAAAAATTAGTAGAAAAAGTCATTTAAAAAAGATAAAAATAAAAATAAATTATTTTATTGTCATTACTAATTTTGTAATTGTTATCAGGTAATATGAGATCTCTCAATAAGTATTTTAATAGTTGTTACTCTCAAAACTAGTTTACTTACTAAAAGTCTAATCAGTCTTTTAAAATGAGAACATATAATAATAGAACATAATGCACACACTTATTATGTACCACGACGACATTAGACTTGTGTAAAAATTGAAATCCAACAAACTTTGTGATAAATTAGTGATGCATCAGTGATAAATTGGCGCTCTTAATCTAAATTTAAGAAATACTGCAGTAATCAAGTAAAAAAGTTATAAACATTAGATGCAAAAACTAGAAACTGGAAAGAAGATACTTCCCAAACCTAAACCTGCAAGTGCAAGATTCAATGCAAGCCAAGCTCTGCCCCCAATGGGACCTTGGAATTGACTCATACAGACCTTCGTTCATCGTTTGAGTGCTCAATAAGTTTGGGCGCCTCTTACGACGCCTGATGCATACCTTTTTCGCATTCGTTAAAGATTGGTTAGGCTTTAGGTCTTCTTCTAGGTCATGGCTTCTCAATTACTCCTCTAGGCAATTGACGTATACGGAGGTGTACTGTAGAGTAGAATTTTAGGCAAACCTTACTATTGCCATTGATCATTTTTAGGAATTTAGAAATGAAAAGAAAACCTAGAGTTGGTGCTGAACTATTACCAAAAGCCTAGTTGAGAATTGAAATTTCAAAATTTACTTTCGTGAAAAAAGATTACCATTTAGTTTCGTGTTTTCAAGTCTCTTTTCTTTTTCTTGTCATCGCTTGGGACTCGAGGTCTCTCTCAGAGTAGTTATCTTTTTTAAGTGTGGAAGCGATGCATGTTATTAATCAAGGTTAAGATTTGGAGCTAAAAGTCATTATATACGAAATATTTCGTATTAAGCTTGAAGCCATAGTCCACAGGTGATACTTGATATTTCACAACAAGGGAGGAGAAAGATTTTCATCTATTGTGTAGCTCTACCTCGTATATTTAGCAGATCAAATTTATTTGTATATGACTCATGGACGTGGTTAAAGTTCGGAAAAAATATGAGTAAACTCCTTAAGATCATAATGGCAATCAAATCATCGGCTTTCAAAATCTTATATGTTAAGCCAGAATTTTAAAAATTCATAACACATGTATTAATCCCTTACGGCACCATTTGCATTTTATATGCTTTTTACTTGTGTTAACATTTTGTCATTTGTAAGTGTCAATAATACTTTTGTACTTTACCCATCCAATCTTCAATACGCTGACACCCCACTCTTCACCCTATTTATCGGTATGTCTCTGTGTGGATTTTGATTCAACGAATTTGCATGGTTGTTTCTAGTATTTTATTTGATTTTTGTTTGGCAGAAGGAAAGAGGAGGAGGAGGAGTAAGAGGATGGGAGAAGAGCTGCATGTACACCCAATCGACATATTTGGAGACGAAAGTAGGCGACCATCAGGCAACGCTTAGAAAGAGGTAAAGTCATCTTTTTATGCAAAACGTTAAAGCCATCAGTATTTTGTCTGGTCAAAAGATAACTTAATATTTTTCATAATCAATAAATAGCGTATAATTATATTTTAACTATAAAAGGATTGAGTAGTACTTCATTTAAAGTTTAACACAACTTCTTCGTAAAGACTGTGAATTCCAATCAACCAAAAGAAAAACAAAAAAAAAGAACCGTTGCCCTGCCAATTACACTAGAAGCTCGATTGTTTGACCCAGATCTCTTGCTAATTGAACCCAATGATGCATAATCGTACTAAAATTGTAGTATCTTATACCCTCCCCTAGTTTTCCAAGTACCAAGCTCAGATTTCCAGGCAGAAAATGAAAGAAAACACGTGAATATGCTCCAGACATTTGCATGAATGGAACCCAAAAACAAGTGAGAGATACGTAATTCACGGACTTTGAACCAGTTCCTTTAATGTGAAACAAATCTCCGATACATTCGGTCAAATCCTTACGCAATCGCTCTCAAAAAATTTCTGCTCTTCCGGGATTCTACCTATGGTATGTCCACGACACTGGGTGAACAAAACACCTTAACCGGCCCTTTTCAGTTCTTGGAGTTCAAATATACGAGTTCTGTTCACAACAAGACTACCACTCAAAACCCCACACCACACTCCGCGATGCACCTGCTTCCACATTCTTTATTCAACGTCTAGTCCTTCTTCGCTGTCGACTGCACAGACTGTGACTGCCACATTTGCAGTGAAATTCAAAGAAGGTGACGCATGTTACAGTGTTGACCTTACACTGTCATGCTACTGAACTGCCCGCACCAATTAAATCGCCTCTTTGACACTTTATGCTTAGGTTAAATAGGGGAATGGTTCATGGGGAGACCAAGCTGACACTAGCCACAAGGGGCTAGCTGGGCAGGGCGCAAAGCACCAGGTTATTCAATACGACGCGTGTGGGGTTAAAAAGCCATTTTCAACTTTTCAAGCTTTCTTTATTCCTTGAGATTCGAGAAACCTACCCTTCATTAGAAGGTCCCTTTATTGAGTATTCATTGGAATATACACTCGCCAGCGACAAACAAGGGAAAGCAGTATACCATCCTGATTAAAGTCGCAAAGAAAAATTCTAATGAAAGCAAAAGTCTTAAAGGTAAAGCTCTACAGAGTACCCAGACCCCTCGTTCTGCCCTTACCTCGCTGTTTTTTTCTGTCTGTTACTGTGTAGCTTGGATATCCGGGCTTCCTTTTCTCTTTTTCTTTTACCCTCCAGTTGAATTTCTCTCTGCCTTTGGATCCCTTATCTTATTTATTTATCTACCTAGGTCCTTCATCTTTATAACCCACCAACAACTGAGAAAGAAACAAACAGAAAGCAATCCCCTAGTTCCCTTTAAATTCGGACAAGCCAAGAGGGAGAAAACCCATTTTTTAAGGACTTTTGAGAGGTCAATCTCCGAGATTCTTACACACTTACAATGGATTATGTGAGTACTGAGCACTGTTCTTCTTTCCGTCCATTTCCTTTTGTACTTTTCGAACATAATAATTTTTTCTTCGTTTGTTGTTTCAGTTCTCTGATCTTGTGGTTTCGGTTGACATAATGTGAATGTAGGAGTTCAAGAGAAATCAGGTTCCGGCATTTGGTAGCTGGGATTGCCACGATGATCTGCCTTTCACTCAGTGCTTTGAATCTGCAAGGCAAGCTGGGTTGCTCCGCTACAGTTACTCCGAAGATCGTGATTTGTATGTAGCCGGCGATTTGTACCAGAATGATGTTGTCACTCCTGCCATGATTGTTGTTCCTCGCCGCACGGTAATCACATGCTACGTTGGTCTAGACTATTCATACATAACATTCAGCAATTGCCATAATTGGGGTCAAGAAAATTTTTAAGGCAGCTCCTCATTTGTATGTCCACTCCTTTTTTACGCTATAACTACACTTCACAGCGCAGCGCCAAACTTCCCTACTGGGTTGACCTACATTTGAGAGTGAAATTTCTCTTTTGGGTTGTCAATTGATTTGAGAGTCTAATAAATTACTCCGTACATTAATTTAGATCTCGAATTAAGGAGAAATTGTTCAAATCGCATGAACCTTGTAAATGAAGTATACAATCTTGTCTAAAGACTCATAAATGCACTTTATTTCTCACTCCCACGTACTCCCTTTTTTGTTTTTTAGCCTCTGAAAAAATCTCTGCTAATTCTATTAGTCACTTTTAATGGCACTTTCAAGTCTAACTTTGTCCACGGTATGTTCCGGTAGCCAAATATCTAAGAATTCCGACTGTAGTAGATTTAACTATTTACTCGGCCTTGAATGGATTTCTTGAGAGTTTGAGCTGTCATACAATGCTGATGAAAGTGAGTATGAGTCTAAATTGCTATGGTTGATGTACAGGCGAAAGCACGTTACCCAAATGCGAAACAAGGAAAAAAGAAAGCTTGGGTGGTGTGCGAGTACGATTGTGACATGAAGGACCCTCCAAGCCCCGTTCCACCACCACCTCCTCCACCACGGCGGCAACCACCCATAGTCGTCGATGAAGATCTCTACAAGATCTCTCCTGAGCTCCTCTATGCTAAAACAAGAAGGGTAACCCTCTATTTTCCTCTATAACTGTTGACCTTGCCATAAAGTAAAAAAAAACGAAACCTCCGAGCTGCGGGTCATGGGATGGACCCGACATGGGCTGACGGATACACGGCCAGATCCGAATACCCAATTTTGTGCCGAAATTAACGGAAGTCACATGTCTGTCACGGGTGCCCCACACGCTGCGATGCTTGGCGTTGAGAAGTGTCAAATGGTTGTCACGGGTATCACACGTTGCTTGGCGGTGGCTCCATTTGAGATTATTATTTTATCACTTTCAAAAAAAATAAATTTGGGTTTTAGTTTTTTTCGAGAAATAATTGGTTTATGTATTGACTTTGGCAGAAGAGGGGATTGCGCTTCTTTTCAAGCTGCATCCAGCCAGCCTGTGTTTTCTGAATCTGAGGAGGAAGCTGGGAAGGATGCGTACATATATGTGTGAGAAATGAGACAAACTAGTAGCCTTTACGAGTGTTATAGTACTGAGTGTTCTAGTTGTAAGACCGAAGCTGGAAGCTGTTGTCACCACGAAGACAATCCACCGTTATGATTCTGATGGGTGATTGATTACAAGATCATTGCCTCTCCTTAACTTGGGGTTGTGGTCAGTTTTCCGGTGTTTAGGGTTTCCAATCTCTTGTAATTCCGGAGCTAGGCCTTGGCCAAGAACTTTGTTGAACTTGTGCTTGTGGGGAATGCAGGGAGTACAAGGTTACTTATGTTACAAACTCATGATGCTGGTCTTATAAACTTTTGCCTTTTAGCTCCTTGTTGACGAGCCACCTAGTTACCATTTTATTTTCTTCCTCCAACAGGAAACATTTGACTGGTACGCGTGTTAAAGAGTCATGAGAGATAAAATGATAAAGTGAAATGTTGACGTAGACAACGTATAAAGAATCTTTTTAATTTTAGAAAGTGATTAATATTTTCAAAACAACTTAAAAAATATGAGTATTTGCCTATCTTTTTCGTGGTTTTCAAAATTTGAAATAGATGGGTTTCATTAATTTTGAAAACATTTATTAACTTGTCTGAATATAACTTTGAAAATTATGCTAACGAAAGTGATTAAACCTCACTCAAAGTTACATGGAAACTTGTAACTTATAAGAAAATATACAAGAGGGTTACATTTCAAAGCTATAATTCTATACGAATTTCATTTGTTTAATGATGAAATGAAAGATGGTAAATAACCCAGAAAAAATGAAATGACACGAAGATTCCTTTTCCGAGTGGAATTTGAATCTACAGTGAAATGGATTTTGATATGGACTACAGTGAAATGGAATTTGAATGATGCGGTCCAATGCTTTGCTGGCGAGCCTCATTGTTTCGTGCATATATGGGTCCTTATAATCATTTCATAACATGGACAATCGAAAACTTTTTGTGCCTTGAAAAGGTACCACAAGCACACATAAATATACCTTTGGCCCTTTCTAGTTTCTCCACAGAAAGGCTATTGCATGAATTAATTTTCTTTTCCTCTAATTTATCTGATGAATTAGTTACTTTCTCCGAAGCATATATTTCTTGTTCTTTATTTTAAGGTGAAACTGCTATGCAACTTTTACGGAAAAAATTTGACAACAAATTATTTTGTCACTTTTGACAATAAGACGGCATACGTCCGTTTCTAATATTATTTTTGAGAAGACATTAACATCACAAAGTTCTAAATATGTAATCGTACCCCTCTATTTCATCAAGATTATAATCAAATTTGCCACATCTTTCTGCAGCGGTTGGAATTAGCTCCTTTTCGTCCTAGGAAACACCCCTCTTTATTTGTAGTCTCCCTCCAATTTCATCATTACCTCAAAGCGGATAAATGAGAGCTGTAGATCTGAGTTGCAATAGAGAGAGCTGGCAGTCTTGTGGTGGTGGATCTTGGTCGCAGCAGCGTAGACGTTGCGAATCTGGGTTGCCGTCGCGTCTAGGTCGTGATGTGTGTGTTTGTGTGCAAATGCATGGAGGAAGATAGGTTGACCTTGGGCTGCGTGGGTAGAGGTGTCAAAACATAAACATTTTCATTTATTTAAGTATAAATTAATTAAACATAACTTATAAATTGTGAGTCTATTTTCCTGTCTTTAACAACAACATAATTTATTGCTGAATTTCTTCTGGCTTACTTTACATATACTCAAACAGTTAATATATTCTCGACGCTAAATTTAGGCATGTCCCAAAAAAGAAAAAAAATGAAAAATCAGAAATTGACCCACAAATGCTTTGTTATAATTTGTTTGAGAGCGTTTGAGATTGATTTTGAAATGATCAAATATGATTTAATTTAAATTAAATCTAGATTGTGGGTGTTCGGTAAAATAGATTAAGAGATTTAATTTGCTTTAAAAAGCTCAAAACTAATTAAATTCAAATCCTGAAAAGTGAGGATTAGGAAATAATCACTTTTCTCATAATCAAATTTGAACTTTTAATTTACAAAAGAACACTTCATACTCTTTTACTAATTTACGAAAATTATTGTACTGTAAGCACTAACTTGAGATTATGGGTGTCTTTAATTTAAATTAAAAAATAAAAACTTTTGTAGGTAGATAAAAATAACTATTTTATAATTTATTTGTGTAGTATAATTATTTACAAATGAAAGTTATCCTAACGTCACCTCTCTAAATGGATATGGATGTAAGAAATTTATTTGTGATTTTTTATGGCCATTTTGTTATAGTGAAATTAATTTAAACATTTTTATTCAAATACTTTTATAACTTTAAGTTAGTTTACAATTATTTTTACTAAACAATAAAGTAATTATATTTAAAATAAATTAAATCTAAATTTAAAAATTAATTAAGATTTAAACAGAATTCTAATCTTCAAAATCAATTACAAACGGACAATTTGTTTTGTCCGCTATTGCTAAGGTTCCACGTATGTACTTGTTTTCTTGGTCGCAAAGTCGTTGCCTAGGTATGCGGCACTTGGCATTTGTTTTGAACACAAACTACTTGGCCTAGATGCGACTGGTCAAATTAAATGACAGCTCCCCGCCAAGTCACTCGGCATAGGCTACTACGTTGGCAGCAGCAACACCATATATCCGCATGCACACGATTACAATGAGCTATTATGAAGCTGGCCGCTCCAGTCTCGTAAATCGCCAACTCGCCGCCATGCATTTTGTCCGTACCAGGCGAATCACTCGCTTATCATAATTCGCTGAACCACAGCCTTCCATTTTCCAAGTACTATGTATCAGCCTTTGGGCTAGGAATCTTATCTTATGTATATATATAGTGAAGTCAGGGGAAGATACAGATCGCTTTGAGGTCGAGAGGAGGTGTTTAGGGCACACACTGAGTGGCTCCATTGCTGTGTTTCGACTGGGATGGTGCTACGCTGTGTGCGTCTGAAATATTCTTCCCACTTAAAGAGGCGTAATTCTTTCTTTCTTTCTTTCCTTTTTTTTTTTTTTTGGGTGTACATGTGTTGCAAAACTTTTGTTGCCGATTTGCATTAGGACGATTGCAAAGGATACTCTATGGACGACTACAGAAGGAATTGGAGAAAAGGGGAGGTTTTTTGAGCGCACACTGCATAGCACCATTGCTCTATCTAGATGGCGATGGTGCCACGCTGTGTGCGTTCGAGTGCCCTCTCCTACAGTGCATTTGTAATAGTATCTGGTGCCAGGGTTTCGACCTTACTCGACTTGCTCATGTTCTGAAAGTTCAACTCTTTCGTACATGGTTAAGTTTTGGTAAGTTGGGGCCAGCGATGCTTGGCTTCCAATTGCCCAAGCTGTCGACCGACTGATCCTGAAGATCCATGTACGTAGTTCACTGCTGCCCCGAAACATCCAACAAAATCCCTTTCTGAATCAGAAAAAATTCAACCACGTTTCATCCTGACATAAGGCTGCAGCAATTTAAAATCTGACTATATAGTACTCTAGTCACTTCTATTACTTTGTCTCTTTCTGTTTTCTAATAATTCGAGTTAACTCGTAATTTAGATCTATAATAATAATATATGTACTCATATATTGACTCTACTTGTCATGCACATAACTTCGCTGATTCAATGAGCTAGGATATTAGAAGCTTAAAATGTACAGATTGGTTTTATGCATAAGCATCTGCTAATGTCTTCTCGTTTGAATTAAGATGATACGATAGAAGAGCGCTAATATCACAGAGATCTTGGATTCAAATCTTCCAACGAGCACCATCCTTCCTCCGGCCATTCTCTTCTCTCTCGGTAATTCGTTTACGTCGATAAACCGAATCGAGTTCAGAATTATGGACAGCCATAGACTAACAAGGCTCCAACAAACCTAACAGCAAGAAGAACCATTTGAAGAAACTGCAGGAAACTTTGTAGAGCTAAGGAAGCAGAATAACTGGAAAGCACTGACAACATCCATAAAAGCTTCGAAGGTTTCGCATCATATTTAACCACATACCATATATGCTTCTATCTTAGCAACCATGGACGGTCGCGACACAACATGATAGTAACACAAGCACATCAAAGATAGAAGGATGAATATGGTCGTGAAGATTACCGGTGAATAAGAACGTCAGCCACTCCAAACAAGATGAAGTGATGAAGAAGCAGAAGGCTGCTACTTTCAAAGAACATAATGTTTGTAAATTCCATGCATTCCAAAAGAGATTCTGTCTGCCACCTGGGCCTTAGGCTTTTGGAACGCAAGCAAACTTGTCCTCTGGACGTGGCTGAATGATAAGAAACGCACCGCCAAGTCACCGATCGGAGGGTTCTCGTTCCTTTGGTACGCCCTCATGGCTGCCGCCCGGACCTTCCGGATCCATTCGACCTAACGTGTCACGCCATTAGGTGACCACGTTCTCACTGCAAAACGATGTCACTTTCTTCATTTCGGTCCACCTTAGCACTTGACCGAATATTTATCCTTATCTTTTTACTCGTACAACACAATGTGCTCAGCTTTTGTTGCATTATTGTTCTCATGATGATGGGGGTAACCATAATATTGGTCGTGGATGTCAGTGCATATTTTGTGTGTGTATATATATGTGCGCAGTGAAAGAGAGAAATATTGAATGAGAGGAGATAAAGAGAAGAGAGAAGTGTCTCAGTCGCACACCACGGTGGCACCATCAGTTCAACGCTAAGCTAATGATGGTGCCACGCTGTGTGCGATTGAGTTTCATTCTCTTAATGCAGGCATGGTAACGGTGGGAGTGCTGAGGGAATTAATGGACTCTCTCTGAGTTTTGTTTCACGGGACGTTGCATGGGAACGAAGGTATGGATTTTTCAACCTGCCATCGGTTTGTGTTGTTTTTTGATTTGTGAGCAGCTCGATCAGAGTCCCTTCTACGTATGAACCTTGCAAGGACATGTAGGCGCAAAATACTGGAATTAGCAAGGAGGCTACTTAGGAGGCCTCCCAAAGTCATTCCTGTACATATTAGCTAGAATGGCCCCCTTGCTATTTTTGAACATTTACGAAGTAGGATTAGATGCTATTAACTGCTTAGGGGGACTCTCAAACCACTCCTAAGCGCACGGTCACACATTTACACTCACACAAACACCATAAACACGTAGTCTCTTGGAGCAGTGAGTTATTGCCTTATGCTCAACCCAGTAGTGGTAGAAGCTAGCTTGTAGGATTGGCGCATGTTGAGGAGTAAAGAATTTCTAGCCAAGAACAGGAATTAGTATCTAATATCCCAAGCTCTGCAGGTCCAGCAATGTGAAAGTTGCGGGTGTTTCCCTTTGCATATAATTTGGCAACCTTTGGAAAGGGATCAAGGTCAGAGCCAAAGAAGCTTAATTTCTTGTTCTCTTGATGCATCTGCATCCGTACGGTTAATGTTCTTCCGTCACAAGATAATGGCATCGTCTGGGATGAGGTTAGAATTGAAGTTATACACTTATAAGCAACACAAGGGTTAAGGATAACATGGGCAAACCTAATCATGGGAAATTGGAACCACATTATAACATATGTCGCCCAAAAACCCTAACTTTGTTTCTAAACTTTGATACAGTTGTTCACAGACAAGGCTGAACTGGTTCAGTGTTCTTAATTTTAGCCCTTTTGGATCCGTCAGCGAACAGCTCAACTGGTTCTCCTGGAAATTTCTAAGATTTCAGAGAGCTCACAGAGTCTTTTCGTTCGTTTCTAAGGAGTTTGTTATGAAAATGTTTTCCCCTTAACCGGCATCAAAATACTTTTCGTTCGTCTCTAAGTAGCTTGTTATGAAAATGCATCTGCATTCGATATACAAATTATACTTATATCCGTTGACCAAATGGAATACGACAAAAACATAAAGGATTTTACAAGAAGACTTGATTGCCTTTAAATAAAATTGAAATTCCTGATTTATCCATGGTCTTCCTCTTCATAACCTTCCACCGTACAACACCATTGGCATGACGACAACGCCACCTTCGCCGTCCCGCCAGTGTGAAAACTTCGTGCTTCTTTCTGTTTGGGTCTACCACCTCTTGGCCTTCCTACCTTGCTCAGGGACACTAAAGGCCAATCATACCATCACGTACGCACAGTCCACACACACACCCACCCCCCAATTGCACCACTGCAATCCCGTTCAAGCCGAGGCCACCGTAACAACTCATGGCACCCCCTTTCACGCTGTCACCTCCTTAACCTCATGACAAGCCCCTGTTCATAGCGAGCCACCACCGCATCTTTTACCCTATTTTAATTTCTCTCTTGACCAACGAATTGCACCGCCAACATATCCTCTACGACCCACTACCTTGGCACCCGCGACTGTTGCCTTCTTGCGTCGCCACTTTGCATGTATGGGAAATTTGGTTGAGACGGCGGTGGGAGATTTAATTTGGTAGTTGTCGATGGGAGATTTGGGAGTAGGGTGGGGCTGAGGGAGGGAGCAGCGACCGCGTGGATTAGGGGGAGGGGGATGCGGCAGTGGCGGAGCTACGCTTGTTGGGGGGGGGGGGGGGGGCAAATGTACCCCTCAACTTCTGATTTTTTTTTTTGCATTTCATCCAAGTATGCGAATCTCGCTCTGTGCAACTTGTCCCTCATAGTCTCTCACCCACTCCCATACCCACTCCCATACCGCAGACGACTGACAACCGACACCACCCTTGACGGCAGACACCACCTCCTTCAGTCGATTTTCTCTGTTGAGGTGCTCAGATCTGGAACGAGTGGCTGAAGTGGAGCCTTGCAAGGGGACGACGGGTGGACCGGAGAAGACGAGGAAGTCTTCTTCTATTCAGATCTGGAAGGATCAGTAACCGACAAGTGGCGACGGTGAGGCGAGGCAAGGACTCCACCGGCCAAGAACCCACTGCAGGCGACAACGCGGCGACGACCGATGATTTAAGTACGCATTTTCAGATTCTTAGTTGATGATTTGCTTTCCTAATTGAGCATTTAGATTGTTGATTGAGCATTTCAAATCGTTAATTGAACATTTCAAATCGTTAATTGAGATTCCGTCAATTCTTTGATTACTCTTTGTTGCTTTCCCAGATTCCAATTGTTGTCCTAATAACGTCCATGGTGTGGTAGTAATTTGATTAACACTTGCAATGGGCATATCATGCTTTAAAAGGGAAAACAACGCAATAAAGGAATATCATTTTGAAAATATCGAAACGATCAGTAGTCATAGAGGGGCGACTAAAAGATTAAGTTCATGCACAATATGGCAAATCTATCTAACAAGCTAGCTGGCTTTGTTTGTTAACTTCACAATATGGAGAAGTCAAATGAATATATGTTTCTGTGAAAGTTGACTGCATGAACCTACTATTTCAGACAGACAGAGTATAAATAAGTTGGTTCTTATGATTCTCTGGATGAGGTGAATGTTACCATGAGACGTATAATGCAAGTAAATAAGTTGTTTCGCATTCACTACAAGTGAAATACAGCTGCAGAGCTGCTCGATTTCATTTACTTCTGTAAGTTCCGTGTAGTTTCGGTGTATTTAGTTATTGCTGCGTTTTACTTTTAGCACTCCTGGAGCAAATTCCTGGCTCCTTCGCTAGGAGGCGGTGGCAAAAGTTAAGGGTTGGGGGAGAATGAAAACTAAGGGTAGGGATCGTGGAGAATGAAAATTAGGGTTTTTCTTTAGAAAATTTGAAAGATTTTATAATTAAAAGAAAAACCATATAAAATATATCATTTGTATATCGAATAAGGGTAATATTGTCAATTTAAAAATACGTGATGATTATATAAGTCAAAAGTCACACTTTTTCTAACTGATTAATGACGGATGGACATAGATGACGAGTTTTAAAATTGTTGATCACGGTCAGTTGCGTTTTGAAACTCAGTGTTCTTAACTGTAATTTCATTCTAAGTATAAGAATTTTGCTGTAATTATCCTTTCAAATTTTTATCAAAAATGGTAATTTGCCACGTTCGGGAGCTTACAATATGTTTTGATGTGAATGGGGTTTTGATGTAGACCGAGCATGAGTCATTTCAAAACTCAAATATTTTCCCAAGTGGCCTTGGCCACCCTGGCTACTCTGGGGCTGGGCACATGTTTTTGAAGCCCAAAAACAACATTTTTGTTATGTTTGGAATCATGAAATTGATGAGATTTCGTTTCAAATCCTCAATTTTGTTGTTTGGAATATTAAAAAAAAGGAATTGAAATTGGATTTCATGGGATTTGACTGGATTTATTTATATAGTGTGAAATCCGATAAAAAAATGGTCGAATTTCATGAGATTTCAATTTACTTGAATTAAAAATAATATTTACCTATCTTATCATTTTTTCACAATTTCTCCAATAATGAACTCACTGCCACCATCTTCATTGCCACTACCGCCACACTACTTTTACTACCACCACCGCCGCCACCACCGTCGTCACCACCGCCACCGCAACCACCGACATCACTACTACCACCACCATTACTACTGGCACAAATACTACCACCACTACTGTCACCACCACCGTCGTCACCACCGCCACCGCAACCGCAGCCACCGTCGCCACTACCACTATCGCTGTCGCCACAACCACCGCTAACACTACCTCCACCACCGCCAACACCGCAGTACTGCCACAACTACCACCGTCGCAGCCACTACTGCCACCACCACCACCACCACTGTCGCTGCCACAACCACCGCCACCACCACCACCATTGCCACCACTATTGCCACCATCGTCGCCGCAACCACTACTGCCACCATCGCTATTGCCGCCACTACAGCTGCCACCACCACCATCACTGCCAACATCATTATTGCTACCGCTGCCACCACCACTATTACCACTACCACCACCACCACCACTACTGCTACCAGCATCACTATTGGCGTTAGTTGACGACCACCAGTTACACCTCAATACTATCACTACCATCATTACCATCACTTGACCACCCCATCACTTCCACCGTCGATGTTACTATCCCGTGCAGTGCTGCCACCACCATCACCATGTAGTGGCACTAGCACACTTGAAATCACTTACCGTAATTTATTTTTCATCGTAGGTCAATGATATAATTATCTAAAAATTTATTACCTTTTCATTTTTTCTGTTTTCTAAACACAAAATTGAAATTCCGTGATTTGAATTCACTTTCGTTCTAAAAAAAAAGTGAATTGAATTATAAATTTTAAATCTGAAATACAAATCTTAAAAAAATTGTTTCCAAACGGATCGTAAGTGGGTAAATCTAGAGAGAGAGTAACAGAAGACGCGTGTTCTCTCTTGATTCAACTGCTTGCACATGCGAGGGGGCCTCACATGCAAAGCTCTTGGGCCAAACATTCTCATCAGTCATCATCATCTCTTTCCTCAGTCCTCTCTCATCATTCTCCTCCAAATCTACGTCCTTGATCTCCTAAATTTAATTGGAAAATTAGATAAACCTGACAAAATGTCAATGAGTTCTTCGACATAAAGGAGAAGACGTAGGTGAACTGCTTTGGTCAAATGCAGAAAAAGGAGCCGTGTTACTGAAACCATAACATGTTACGGAGTATATAAATCATCAAAAACCTTATGTCAAATTGTTGCTAGTGTTTGCTTCCATATTAACCATATGGGCCTTATTGAAAAACTTGGACACCTTTACTGTTAAATGCCACGCCAAATCGAACAACTCGTTTTTTTTTTTATATTTTGTTAATAGGATCATTTGTACATAAGACCCTATATGTTGGAGACGAGTATCTATTTCACTTTACTGTTTCAATTTTGACACAATTCACTTTAACGTTCCTCTGAGAGGTTGGGGTCTAATTTTTCCGATACTCGTCAATCTCTTGGGGCTAAGATTCTAACTCCACCCTATTTTCTACCTTGGCAACTACATCATTGGCATCAGCCAATAAGGGGTTGATGTTCAGAAACTATTGACCACCTTCATCTTCCCCTTCATGTTCAATTGATCCACCACCCGGCACTAGCACCACCGTACCCATTTCTGACTGCGTTTTAAAAGCCAGGGTGGGGAGAAGGGATGATTGCACGGTGGGGTTTTAGAGAAACTGGTATCACGCGGCTGCCATGGTGAAAAAAAAAGAACGAAGTTACGATTTTCCTCCTAAGATGTTGACGGGGGCGTCCGAAAAAAATAAACTCTAGCCCGTTAATTGGTGAACGCATCAATTGAAAAACAATAAGGTAAATTACGTTAAAATGAAACAGTAAAGTAAAATACGCTCGCGCCTTCATAATATTGAGTTTTATATGCAAATGATCCATGTTAATATGCAACTTTTAAGCCTATAAAAGGGGTATATTTGAAAATACTTTAAAAAGAGTGATATTTTAATTTTTACTTCAACACTGAAACACGCGACATTTAGGTAAAGCTGAGAAAGAAAAAACGAAAACATTGTCTACTTGAAAAAAAAATTCAGTACGTGTCGCCTCCAAAGGGAAGAAGCATGTCTGTCTGTCTGTTGTCGGGACGTGGCAGCATAATAGAATTCCACATCAAGTCCAACTCCAAGATGCATAAAGTACCATTAATACTACCAAATTCTTGGGACTAATCCACAACTATATCCAGTTACCCAGTTCGTTAAGGATCCTATTAGCACGCATTAAATCTCCATTCCCATCTTCTTCTTCTCCTTATTCTGTATTTCATCGGATAACCACACAGTGTATAGATATCTTTCTTGTTCTGAAAATTCTATATCTACCATCTGCGGTCTAGGCCCAAATCAAGCTTCTTACTTGCTTACAGAGCTCTCTTCTTGTTCTTTTGCTAATCTGGGAGTGCCCCTGAGTCACAGATTCAGAACGAACCTACCACACCGGCCTGGTATGTTGCCTCCCTTACCCGCTACTCCATCTCTGGTGTTGAAAGGTTCTCATAATGTGCATCTCCTCGACAAATCTTCATATAATGCATTAGGTGCTTGAGCTCACGCGGAGCCAAAAGATGGCCGACGTACTTGCAAACTGCGTACTGAAACATGAATGTACTCTGTTTGATGCTTGTGGAACAATCGTTCTTAACATCCGTTTGAATGTTGTACAATCATGGTGCTAAAGGGTTGTTGACACGTTATGTGTTTGATGCGGTACTATCATCACATTTGTATCAGATTGTCGCTAATAGGGCGCAGAAAGTACGAATTTCAAAGGATTTTTACCTAGGCCAAGCCTATCTATCTATCTATCTAACCAAAAGAGAAAAAAAAAAAAAAATTCAATGCATGTTGTACAGTGATGAAACACTGTTATTCCTTGAAAATTTAGTATTTTTCTCGTTAACTTCAGTTGGCAATGTTAAATGAACTCCAGGAAAAGAATGGGGAAGTTGCAAATTTGCAATCCCTTTTCAGATTTCTATAAGTTTCTCAAGTCTCGTTGGAGTACATGGGCAGTAATCTTGGGAGATCTCTCTGAGTTTTGTGCGTGCCATTGAATTTGCGGATGTGATTTCAATAGACAATCAAACAGGTGTAAATGCAATGTTGCTCACAGAGTATTTATAATTTATTGCTGCAGATATTTTGTTTAACCCTACGAGATTTAGACAGAAAAGCTAGTGAAAAAAAAAATGGATATAATTAAGGGGGGGAAACTTGGTGTGATTAATTTACTTCTAACCAATATCATCCTATTATTATGAATAGGCTTAACGTGATGGGAGTGTCATTAGCTAATGCAACTCAACAGACTCTGAAGAATGCGACGGACGAGAAATCAGCTAAGATGTTCTGTGTATGCGCCCCAACCAGCCATGCTGGCTCATTCAGGTGCCGCATCCATCGAGCCGCTATGTTCCAGAAGTCATCGGGAGACAACATCACAAGTGATGGCAACGTCGATGGGCAGCCGCGGGTGTCCAGATTTGGGAGGGTTGCAGCCGGTGGGGTGCAGCATGATGGCAAACCGGCCAAACAGCCTCAGCATTCAGTTGATGTCTGAGTGATCTTAGCTGCAGGCCGGCTGTTTGTTTCTTTTCGGGTTTCATCCGATTATTTTGAAGCTCCGAAATGTTAATGCCTATCGGCATTCGAAGATGATTTGCCCTTTTAGCCTTTTGGTGAATATTAAAGAGCATCTTTAAAAATGCCTCAACGTGGGTTAATTGCAATTCTGTCACTTATCTCATCTTAGAGTCATAACTTTTTATGATATGTCTACGTTATGAATATATATTCTCGTCTACACATCATTTATTGCTAACAAGGTTTGCTTCTAATATATTTTTACCGACAAATCTATATCTATACATATATATAAAAGTACATATGGACTTAAATGACTAATATTTTCTTTCCTTGAAGTACCCTTTTCTAATTGATATTTTCATAAAAGATTTAGGGTGAGAAAGAGTGTTTTTGACTCATAACATTTCTTTCACATTAAATATTCTTTTCTAAATCAGAGTTTTATTTAAAAATAATGGTGTTTTGATCTTCTCATTGAATATCAAACATCTTTCCTTAAAATACCATTATTGAAATATATGTTTTTGTTAGAGTTAAGGATTGTTTTGACTTTTGATTAAAAACTCTTCTTTTTATTAAATACATATTTTTAATAACTGTTTTAAAAAATAAAGATTTTTTTTACTTTTCATATAATATCATGTCTCTTTCATTAAATTATCTTTATTAGAATATATGTTTTTATTAGAGTAAAGAGATATTTTGACATAAATTACAATAGAGTTATTACACCTTCTCCTTCATATTGTAAAGTCTTTTTCAAAAAATATAATATACCTAAGCTAAATTCAGAATTTTGTGATTCAATCCTATTTAATTTTGTATTTCATATGTCTATGTTGATGAGTATGTTACATATTTGAATTATTTTGCATATAAATAAATTTCAATACAAACATATTAGTACATTGAAACTTTCGTTAACCTGAAATTTGATTGTAGATATTTAATACGAATATATTGATATAAGGAAGATATCATAAAACTAGAGTTTTTTAGGATTTTCTAAATGCATATGTTATCTTGATTGGAGTTAAATGACTAATTCTTTTTTTTTTTTCCCTCTTAAGATGCCCTTTTTAAACTGAAATCATCATTTGAAACTTTTTTTCCCATCAAATACTCATTTTGAATTAGAGTATTGTTAAAAAAATAAGTGTATTTGACTTCTCTTAAGACATCAAGCATCTTTTCTTAGAATATTCTTATAGGAATATATGTTTCAGCTAGAGTTAAGGGTTCTTTTGTCTATTAAAAAGAATAAAAAAAACTTACGAAAATCTATAAAATCACTCTTGAACTCCTACGTGTTTTTTGATTACCGAAATTTTTTCTATCAAAGCTAAACTACTTCAAGTTACGATATATTCTCCATCAATTTCGATTAATGAAAACAACTTACAGAGAATAATATTTTCTATAGCCTTAAAAAATATAAAAATAATCTAACTAGATTGAATATTTTATCAGAAACTTATTCCTTTTTAAATTTTGTATTTTAGCTTTCTATGTTGATGTGTATGCTACAAATTTTAATTATTGTGTATGTATGTATGTATGTATGTGTGTATATATATATATATATATATATATATATATATATATATATATATATATATATATATTAATGTAAACATTTTCGTACATTGAAACTGTCATAAAACTGAAGTTTAATTCTAAATTTGAATCACATACATATTGGTGTAAGAAAACTATAGTAAAACTGAAGTTTCTTTAGAAAATTTTAAATACATAAGAATTGATTTTATCATACAATTTTGTTCTTAATTATAACTTGAATTCGTGGCAAGTACATAATCCTATATTTATGTTACAGTTATTAGAATACTCTTATTTTAAGGCAACATATCCTTCATATGATTATTGTTTTTCACTCTTTCTATGATGCATTGTATCCCGAGATATCATAAATTTATATGATAACATGTTTCATATGGCTATTGTCTTCACATATTTTACTCTTATAAAGTGATAGGATTAGATGAACCCCAATTAATAAAGACTCTAATTTATTTTGGCTCAAATAATTAATAATTTTTTTTAACTTGAAAACTCTCAAGTTTTTATATGCAAGGAGTTAAATAACTACTTATTTTTTCTGAAAATATTTTTTAAATTACAAAATTCTCTAAATATTTTGACTTTTTAGATAGTGAGGCTAAATAATTACTATTTTAGCTAACTTTAAACATTCTGACGTTAAAGATGTTCATTAATGTATCTTTTAATGACAAAAGACTTTTAATATAACCAAAACGGATAAGGATCTCGCCCCAGCGTACAAAATAATCTCAAGCGATTAAAATGGCTACATATTTTTTTCATTAAAAATATCCTTGTAAAAATAAAAGATTTACTAAACTTAAGGGTATTTTTACTTTTAAGAAGGTGAGCCTAAACTATAATATTTTTGGTTAATCATAAACAATTTGCTGCTAAAGAGGTTAAAAATTTCACTAATGCATCTGTAAGTGACAAAAAAGTGGGAGTGAATCTTGCCCAATCGTATAAAGATGATACTAAATCTATGTTCACATTTAAAGAAAACCTTATCAAAATATAACCTTAAAACTTATCAACATCAAAACTCAAAAAATGAATGATAGAAAAACTTTAGAAATATTATTGAAAGTCAGTGCTATTACATTTGTTACTTAAGCAGTTCGGTATCTATACTTGTCCTGATAGATCTCATGAGCTTGATTGATTCTTAATTTTAAAGATGCAACATTTAAGCTCCTAACCCATTTAATCTTACAAACGTTGTTATACATTTATTAATAATAACTTCTTCGCGTTAGACACTTTATTTTCGACAATCTTTTTTGAGTTGGTTATTGAACTTTCATAATACAACTTAATTATAATTCAAATTTCCTCTCAATTTCACTTGCTAGACATATATGCCATCAAAACATAATACATGATAGACAACTCTAATATAAACATTTGATATTAATTATCCCTAAAACTTTCTTTACTTTTACCGCTGTACAATCAAACTTGCAGTGTTTCGTGAGAGTTGAATATTTGTGGAAGATATTTGAAACTAATTGCAATGCCAATGTATCTTGGATAACAATAATATGGAACAATAAGAATTCTATTTAGCGACAACTTGATGTGACGAAAGAAATAAGTATGATAAATCGTAAAAAAAATATTTGTGATAATTGACTTGAAAAAATGGGATTTGAAAATAAGACCATATTTTGAGTAATGAATTTTGCACATTTTGAGTATTAATTAGTATTTAACAACTGATTTATTACCGTTTAAATACAATAGTCGTATTGATTAATTTTAAATTTTTTTAATCAAATTTTAGAATATTCTTATTTAAAATCACTATATATCGTGCAAAGGCCGTGATGCTTTTAGTAGATGAAAAAGACGGATGCATGTTCTTACCCAGTCTCTGTGAGATGTCAAATTGAACGTACAGCACGGGCATAGACGGGATGCATTTGCAAACCATCAACAGTTGGCTTATGCTACTGAAAATGACAGCCTTGCTGAAAAGATTAAGATGCTGCTTACTACATACATTGATTGTACAAGTGGATTATGATGCCTGCAAAGCCCTGACACGTGAAGTTAGTTCTCTAACTTGATTCCTCAAACGCTCGGGGTTGCAGAAGAAGTCCACGAAAACCCGCCTTTGAAGCGCCATCTCTTGCGAGTGATGCTTTACGATCTGTATTTCAGAAGGAACGTGAATCGTGTTATTATCAGCTATATGTTACATAATGACAAGGATCACGAGAAATAAAGCGAAACACAACTTCAGTTCCATTTGACGAATGAGAGAATTCAATATCGAAGATCATACTGAGCAATCATAGAATTAGCTTACAGGTTTTGCATCAAACTTATTAAAGGTTTCAAGTTTCAACTCCAGCATGCAAGGGGTAGTTACCTCATTCTTTTTGCAATGCTCAAGCGTCACCTCTTCAACTGCAACAGAGAGCTTTGCATTGGCCTTTTCCATTTCATCTAGCTCTTTCATTAACGTCTGAAAGAGAGATCAAATGTTTCAGAATCAATCATATCACTTTCAGCGACCTTAATAGACTGCAGTCCACAAGATGAACATGATGGTCTACATGAATATTGCTGCCATGTCATCATAAGAGTTCTGTCATGCGGGAAAGGTCTATAGTGAAGACTTATGGTAAGAGGGACAAGGCAACCAAAACCTAGCCTGCACAAACTTGATAAAGAGTAGCAGCTGCCCCTTATTTGTGTGGTTCCATCTGCGTGAATTGTGAGGCTATCGTTACATTTGATGTACACATACCTTAAAAACACATTGGTAGCACGTGTAATAAGCCCAGAGATCACAGTTGTAGGAATGATTTATCCTCCAACATATTCTGATGAGTATCTAATCGTAGAAGATGAGCTTCAATTAATAGCTCACAATAGTTGTTTCCTTTCGACTATGTACAGACTCCACATACCTTTCGGTCTTGTTCTCTTCTTCTTTTCTCTTTTCTTTTCTTTTCTTCTTTTGTTTAGTTTTTTTGTTTTTCTGGTTTATATCGACATTGTTTTCCTGACACTGCATCTACCAAACCATAATACGCCTTATTTGGGCGGTTAGGCAGTCTGAAAGTTGTCTGATCCTATGTTATAGGTCGGCTCCATTCAGATGAGATGGTAAAAGCAATTCGAAAAAGCTATGAGATTATTGATCCTTTGTAGCAATTATTCTCATGTAATAGCAAAGACTACAAGCAAATATGGTTCGCTAGAATCTCATTGACATTTTATATGCTGTAATTCCAAACATGGAATAAGGAATGTTCCCAAAAAGATGAAACAAAATATATCCAGAACAGGAATAAATAAATAAAAAACTCAAAGAAACACAGAGTTATGGAGCATTTATAACAAAAGAAGATGTAAGCATAACGTGAAATATGTACCCGGGGTGTCAGTATTGGTTGTGCAGTTGTTGACGATGCAAACAAGAGTTGCTGCAAACTTTGAATAAGCGTGCACCTACCAAATTTCCAAGAAGAATAATGTAAAATGGTTCCAGTATGTTCAATGTTCTATACAGAGTTACAATTTTGTCAAGTTTCAGAAAGGATAATAGCTGGAACAGTCGGGGCGGTGGTTCTCCACTTCATCTTATCCCCGCGCACACATATATTGAAGAGAACAATGCTTTGTACAGCATATACCTAAACTCTATATGAGACAAAAATTTGCTCAAGTTATTCAGTCACACCTTTCCAATTTCTTGAGAAACACAGCGACAGAATTAAAGGCCCCCATTCCAACTTCAAGGGAAAGGTCAAAACAAGTGCTATAAATTTGTAAGACCTGCCGATTAGTAATTCCCCAGTCACGAGTCAAAAAATCTCTTTTCTTCTTAGTGTTTCGTTTTTACCACCATTTCCCTACTACTAGGTTTCGAAAAGTGGGAACTAGATATATACTCAGCTTATTCAGCTGGTGCTCTCACTTGCAGCGACACTGTGGACCCCTTCTCAGTAATGCGCTCGCTCGTTTTTTGATTGTCGAATCGTCACTAATATATACTTGATGGTTTTTTCGTCCCGGATTGAGGAAATTTCTGTCATGCAGTTACTAATTCATGATCTGATCAATTTGTTCTTTTCTCTCGTTCTTCTCCGTATCAATGACGTAATTGATTATTTCCATCTACGGCTTACAACCCAGATACAAAAAACTGATACATAAACACCTCCAAATTGATATATCTAATACCGAACTTTGCGTACTTCATGTTTGAGGAACAACATTAGAGTGGAAGATACAGCCTGATAATATGAAAAAACTTACAGCTCGTTGATGCATCTGTTTCTGTCCTCTGGAAGGGCATTTTCTAGGTCAGACTGTATAGTCGTCAAGTCTGAATGAAGGCTAGATATCTGCTGGACGATGCCAGGTGCCGACACATATGTTGACAAACCAGCTTGAGCATCTAAGAAATGAAAAGTGAAAAAAGTAAGTACAAGAAAGAAAGCATCGTATCTCCTTGTTAAATAAATGTGGTCATTACTTGAATGGATACTCAAAAGATCCCTGACACCATGTAAAAATGTATCTCGATCATCCACGGCTCCTTGTTCTTGTACATCAGATGCGGCTTGAATCAATGCCATGCAACGACCCTATAATGATTTCAGATATATATGAACTACCAAAAAATTACGAAAGAAACTACATAAATGCAACCACGGTTAACAACTATGTTACATGGACTCTTCGGTTTTGCGTGAAGTACCCGTGTCGGACACTCGACACTTGGACATGGGTATGGGATATGTGTCCGACACATCTCATAGGATATGCCATTATGATACTATCTTATAGTCTTTTGTTTAATTAGTAGTTGCTTTGAGTGGAGATAAGTTGTCAATTAAAACCAAATGCATCACATAAAACAGCTTTTTGCCTTCGAAATAACTAAAAAGCAATAATAAATATGAACATTTTGCTGTGTCCCCGTGTCTTGCGTTTTCAAAATGAGACGAGTCCGACACTTGGACACGTATCCGATCCGGACACTCGTACCGAGTCCATGTAACATAGGCTAACAATAAAAAAAGTGCAACCACAATTACTAAAGATGTTGTTACATCCAGGTTTCTTTATATTTGAACATGTAACTAGGTTCCCCATTATGAAGCCAATATCTGATGATTGTAGCACAATGAGAGTATTGCCTGCAGACAATAGATACAAAGTGGCTACTTACCACTCGCCCTTTGGTTGCTGACAGGTACCCTTGCAGCTCTGACTCAATAACCTTAAGCAATGAGTATGCTCCAAGCATGGTCTTCTTTTCAAACTGGCATGCTATCTTTAAAAATTGATGCCTTGCAAGCTGATTGATCAGATGACTAATGAACTGCCATAAAGTGAAGATTAGAGGAGAAGAAGATGAGGAGGAGACACTAATAAGAAGAGCACAAACATAGTCGCTGTTTAGTTTATAAACGTTTGCGCCAGCAAAGATACAAATGCTAGGTAATGGAAACCAACGGTATGCCATGGGGATGTTTAGTATTCACAAAAATTATGTTGACACCATAAAGCCCTACACTAAGTTTGTTCACCTGGTGCAAACAACTGTGTCTCAACGGTTGTTTAAATCAAATTAAATCGATGTTACCAAAAATTTGACAAGGAAGTTACACAGCCTGAACATAAGTTACATAAAAGGTGTGAGGCCCCAGGGCACACACCATGCATAATCTCACATGGATTTTATCATGTAACGTGGGGACGTGGTTAACTGGCATGTGCATACATGTATGTAATAGATACGTGTTGGTGAGTGTGCTTTCTCAAAATAGCCCTTACAAACAGACTTGTAAGGGGAACAGAAAATGACATCAAATGTTCAATTTGTGGTCAGTAGCATAGTAAATTAGTTTTGGGTTCGCTTGTTAATAGTAACAACTAGTGCCCCAAAACCTTAGCTTTTTATTTCACTGTACGTAACTCTATCCTCCAAGTAGAACACCAATTATTTCCATTAGAACTGAACAGGCATATTGCCACCAGTACTGGCAATCTGCAGCCATTTAGCTGATCCGTAGTGCCTATATAACTTACTGTGAAAAGGATATTTGCAAGTTTGGAGAGGCGCTGCCCCATTTCCATGAGACCCAAGTATAAGGAGAGTTTAACAGTCTTGGATCATCTCGCGTGAATAAACCGAAGGACATAATCTCCCCTCTTAAAGTAGAACTAGATAGCACATACATTTACCACAAAAAAAAAAAAAAAAATTTGTAAGGCAGGGCATTCACTATGTTCTTCAACCCCGTGTAACTAAGCATATTCCGATCTTGCTTTGATTGGATGATGTGTACTCATCTATAATGAAAAGGTGACCAGATTAGGAATCGAATCTACTCCAGTGTCTGCTATATTTTACAATACTGCGATTGGCCCAAACTAATCTACACAAAGAAATTTCCATATGCTGGTGAGCTTTCAGTGCAATCTTTACACATTTCGATTAGTTCATGACATATTTATGGTCGGAGGAATCTGCGACCAGATAACTATGCAGTGTGCACATAATTTGCCACTTTCTAGTACCAAAAGTGTAGTTTCCAATTGTCTTGTATCACCCAAAACCTAGTACCCACGGCTCTAAGACTTGGTGGACCGTGGTCGGTTGAGAACTCGCCTAAAAAGAATCGAATTAGATTCTAAAACGTTCCTACAGATAAACATTATACTATTGATTTCGGAAAGTTTTGGTAGGTTAAAAATCAATGAAGTTTCTTCCTATAATTTTCCCATATGTTGTAATGTCGATCAAGAAATAGTTGGATTGGGGACAGACTAAGACCTTTCATTTGTCGTTGTACAACCTATAACGTAAACTTCGGACATAATTTGTGTGACACTGACTGAATCATATCCATGTTGTGCTAGTGTCAATAATATGCCTCCAACATACACATGCACGTACATGTATATTGCAGTCCAAGCTGCCCAGACTCTGCCACGGTTGACTCGCATTGGCACAAATTGGATGAACGATTATATCTAGCCCAATGCCTTACGCATTGGGGGCTTGACCAATAGGACTTTGAGGGCACTAAAAAAGTAAAGGTTGGAAGTGGATCGGCAGCCATGGTGTACCTCCACCATGTCCCGAACATTGTGTTAATGATCTCACTGTCCTGCTGTACTATATATGGGTGTCACTGATGAATTGCCCGAGGTTGAGAGAATGCACTTTCTTGCAATTCATAAGGCTTGCATTGCATGGCCATGCATGATATTCAGTAACACTCACACTTCAAGTAGCATAGTTATTTTCTTACTGAGCAGCAGTTTGGCTAAACCATTCTTCGAGATGAAAATGTAATAGAGGATTTGACAAGTGACTCAAGTGCATACATGGGAAGGTGTGCAGAGGGAAATATCTTGCTCCTACTGGGTTCTAATATTGAGTACATATAACAGGCTCGCTGTGTTTAGTGCAGATGTACGTTGTGAATGCAAATCTCTGAGAAGATTGTAAGTTACCTAAAGAGAAGTCAGAGGCTATAAGCTTCTGAATTTTCTTTTTTCTGTTTGAGTAGCCAGCTTGGAAATGCATTTTTTTCCCAAGTTAATCCACTACTAATTTACATGTTCTCATAGTGCCAAGTGGCAGTTTCCAAGATATAAGAGAACAAATTCAAAAAACCCTCTACAACATGTATATCATGCGCTAGGTATTGCAGAGCCATGACCATATTTTCAACCTTACCTACGACAATTTCATCCACGATATGACAAAGAACTCGAGATACCCAAGCCAAAAGTGAACTGTGATATATGCTCTGTTTTAATCACCATCTCTTGACCAAGAAAAAGATAACCCCAATAGAAACTACATTATAGTGTAGCAAAACATACTGCTTTTTGGTGGTGAATATAGTATTCTTGGCGCATGACCTTCAAATCGTAGTCACCTGAGCAAAAAAAATATTCTCATTAGGAAAGTCAATTAGCTAGACAAGGGAAGACAAACATAATGTCAACTCCTACACAGTTTTGAAGTGATCCATCGTCTCCAATACCTTGCAAGATGTATGTGTCTTGTAGCTGAGCCAGCTCCCAACAAAGATCAGGTATAGTCTAGAAAAACAGAGCATTCATGGTAAGCACATGCAAAAAGTTGCACCCACGAAAAAGACAAAGGCTAAAACTGGTAAAAGAAACACAGACACAGTTGAAATTAGGACCACAAACATTTTAAAAAGCTACTACAGCAGGTGCAAACCTCAGATAACAGCTTCTCTTCTTTGTGACGAAAATTTGAAAGATCTACGACCAATTCAGCATGTTTCCGCCTTCTCAGAGACAATGCAAATTTATTACGTAATAGCAGATCTAAACATATGTAAGTATTACATGCAAATCAAATAAGATAAAAAATAACTGATAGTAAATTACATATGCAAATTTTGCACAGTATTCTTACTATATTTTTCGTTTGGATCAATGATCGAGTATCAACATTATCTATCTGAGAGGCTATTCCACTAAAAGGCTATTTTGTTTATGGGAATCCAATTACTAAGCGGAAAGGTTTTTCACCTTTCATTTACGAGAAATTTTTAGTGTTACATAAATGAAAGAAAACCTTACCGAAGAGAATGGAGATCAAGATGGATGTGAGCTTCATCAGATGTAACTTGACCTTTAAGTGCCACAAGAATAGCTTGCTGCTTGGCATTCTCAACTTGAGCTTCTACCCATTGCCTTTCACTCGTTCCAAAGCTATCACCATCTCGGACAGGTAATCCATCAGAAAACAATATACATCCAAACCCACCCACCCCCCACCCCACAGACACACACACCCGCACGTCCTCAAGTAAAAGACATGTATCAAAAGAATGTACAAGATGTCTGGTTAAAGAATGACTTATAGAACAAGTTATTTTGCCTAACCACAACTTATGCTAAAAAGGCAAATCGTTAGCTCTTGCCACCCCACCATCTTCAAGTAACTTTTTCATGTTTAATTGGCTATTCCAAAAAAGGATATGGGACGTAAACACAATATCCTTCTTCACAGCACAGTCATGATCAAGCAGACTGTAAGTGCTACACATATCCACAAGAAGTTGAACACAGATTACATGTCTTTTGCTCCGACAAAACCTTGTCAGGCACTTCAGTAACGAAATTATAACCTCCTTCGAAATCCCATGTAATTGCTTTATATGAGTGGAGTTCCTAGTTTGAAACAATGTATGATTCATAAATAACCATTCTGCCCCTGGAATCAATTTGAATCTATATATATATAAAGAATGTATAATTCATTAAAAGCCCTTCTATCCAAATAATCAATTTGATAATCGATACATATACATGTTGCTAGGGCTCTGCCTCAGATTTTAAATCACATTTAGAACTTCAGTCTTCTAGAAGATAGAGCACATACATAGAGCGAAGCCTTTGCAATTCAGATACACGCTGATGATGTGATTTCTCTAAATCTGCTGCATCAGTGAAGTAACATATAATTTAGGAACAGAAAACAATGCCAAACAAAAAGCATAATCTTAATGATATCAACAAGACAGAAAAGTACCTTGTACTAAGATATTTGACACGTCATCAAGATTCACCCATGAACATTTAGATTTGCCCTCCTCAGCCACCGAGCGATAAGGACCCTTAAGGAAGTTCCAACAATCCATAAGTTCCAAAAGAAGTATGTACGTGCAATTACCAATCAGTATGTCAATAGTAACCAAAAGCAATTGGTACAAATTGAGCAACAATATAAACGAAAGGATCGCACCCCCCCCCCCCCGGCACAACCGGGGCAACAAAGGAAAATAAAAAACCCAAAACAAAGTAAAATGTTCAATCTCCTCAATTTTGCTATTAAAAAAAAAGATCATAGCAATGAATTAGAACTTGGGCCAAAAAGAAAACCATATTCACTGCCAATGTTAGAGAGACCAAACAGAGGAAAGAGGGGGCTAGGATGACAATGGATCATTGCTTGAAGGGTACTTTTGATTCCAGATCAGAGGGCTGCATGTTCAATATGAGGCCACTCAAGTCCTTTTAAAGAGCACGAGATCCAGTCAAGTACTTTAATGCAAGGATTTGGATGTAATAGATTGAACTAAATT
Organism: Escallonia herrerae; assembly: GCA_033070095.1. NCBI lineage: Eukaryota > Viridiplantae > Streptophyta > Magnoliopsida > Escalloniales > Escalloniaceae > Escallonia > Escallonia herrerae. The sequence continues at coordinate 100,530 of JAVXUP010002701.1, forward strand.
AATGAAACAGAGCAAGAAACAAAAAGATGCTTTTATGTATCCTTCTGCTTGTCTGTTAACCTATAAAAGAACACTCATTTTTATAGATCTTGCATACATGTAAGCATCTCAACATAACAGACCAGAGAGAAGAAAAAAAAGACTATGTCAACGAAGCAGCTTTTTTCATATGAATCACAGTTGTTTCTGAGCCAAGTGACTTTACGAGGCTCCTTATGCTGTTGTAACTGAAGGATAATCTAGAAAGAGAATAAAAAGACAACTGAAGGACTATATGGCTGCCCACAATATTTTACAACAGCAGTACCCATACTCCTTTCAGGTCAATGCTACTTTCATTTCAACCAGGTAATGAAAACCAAACCCTGTTAACTGAAGAGTCAATTAAAGGACCAATGAAGGCTCTCCTTCATACATTAGCCACCTTACTTAGCCCGTTAGAAGAGCACAACACTTCTATAGCATAGTGCATATGCCACATTTTCTCATATCCACACTAATAGCCAACATATCTTTGATACTTGTGTTATCAAAAAATTTGCTGCGATCAATTTTAGCATCGAGTGAGTCAATAATCCACTTTGGTATCTTATTGAACAAACATGGTGATATTGCTCCCCCATTGATCAAACATTTCTATTTTTGGGAAGTATCAGGATCATCCAATAAGAAGGGTATCCTAGACCGCAAATTAGAATTGCTTGTTATATTATATTGTCGTTGTTTTACAGGCCTTGCTTTGGAGATTACTTGGTCTGAGAACCTGTTAATAAAGAAAAAACAGAAAACTACAAACAGCATAAGGAGCCTGCTTCCAAGTTGGGTGATTTACTATGAAGAAGCCAAGCAAATAATTCTACTGCTTCCAGAAGAATAGTATAGTAATGGAAAAAAGCACGGTACAAGTTCAACATTCAAGCAAAACTTCATATTCAATGCTTAAAGTCATCCTAGGCAACTTTGTTCTTCTAGTAACCAAGATAATGCACCAAAAAAGTATCAAATTATCTCTTCATCAACCAAGTAACCTTAAGACATACAGCAGTTTAGTATCTTATACCGTGTCAAGTTGCTTAGTAAACCACTGATTTAGCTCTTTCAAACAAGAAGCATCCACGAACAAATACGGATGAAAATCAGAGTAAGCTAAGTAGATACCATCCTCTGCATGTAAAGAATGCCAAAACTCATCAAAAAGAAATAAAAAGATTTTACTTGAGTTGAGGTGTTGTCAGGGGGGAGGGGGTTCATTTTGTTTTTACAAATCTTTTATATGTAATCTGTCTTGCTACTAAGTTTGGACCAGTTCTTATCCTTACTCTTAACTGTTGTGCTGAGCGTCAACCACCATAAAAGTGTCCAGAATAAAAAATTAGCAAGGAGCTAAGATCTGAAAGAAGCTAATGAGTTAAATGCAGCGGAGGTAAAACAGTCTATCTCGGGCAAGAAGCTCAAGTTCAATCAAACCCAGCTTGTTCGTAATTCTATCTATAGCAGTTGAACTTAATGAATGCAGAAGAAAATTTTGATCTTTCAAATTTTAATAGAGTAGAATATTTGGAACTCACGAGCCCAACTCACACCGCAGCCCAAGTATCATAATGTAAAAATGTGCAACTCGTATCATCCTACTTAGAAGAACGGTACTTCATTTTGTGAGATTTTGAGTTTCTCGAACAATTATCAAGTCTCTTAAAGACGCCATTTCAAAAGAATAAGAAAACCTGATATATAGTTGAGTATCTGAGCACCAATGAAGCATATCAAATTTCTTAAAAAGATAATGACAGCAACTTCTACGGAAAATTGAGCGAAAGCAACACCAGTACCGTCCCCTGAATGATAATGAGCCAACTCTTGAGCTGTAGAGGCAATCCTTCCAAGAACTGCGTTCATCTAAGTAACAATGACATGAATTTAAAGATTTACAAAATATTGAGCACCAGATATATGAAGTTCTCTGCAAAAATAAATTCAAGCATCCAACTAAGCGAGATACAGAAGGAGGTACTACAGCCTAAAAGACTCAACACGAATGGAGAACAAAATCCCATGGCAGCAACTCAAACTTGCAGTTTATACAACAGGCAAAAATTCGTAAATGATTCCATTGGAGTAATCGTATTCCTATTGATATCATACAACAAATTAATGGAAATTAGCAAAACCAGAAACTACGATGAAATAGCTTACAAAACTGCTTCCTAGCAGTGGTACTTTCAAGTTGAAGGCTCCAATTGCGCAAGTGAATCGCGGTCGTATCTACTAGTTACAGCTTTGCTTTATGCTTTCATAAATTCAATCATGACGAATATTTTTATGGGATGCAAAGCTTTATACGAGTAGCGAATGGTACCAACAGAATGAATTGCATTATGTTAGTCTTAGTTTCTTCTGTTCATAAATACCAATGGTGAAGTTAAAACCTAAGTCGGTGGTTCGGGAAGCAAGAGCATAAGAGCGGCACTTTCAAAATTGCATAGGATTGAGAGCGAGAGCGTCTAACTATAATAGGAAAAAAAATAGTTAAAGTAAAATTAAAGAGAAATCTTCAATATTTCAGAAGAAGAAGACATAAATTTATTGATAGAGAAACAAATGTATTCTTTACATTTCAAACTTAGAGAAAAATCTTTCTATTAAATTTTAGTTTTATGTAGGTAACATATAACAAAAACCGCTGTCTATCCTCAAGAGCTCCAGTTGGTTCAGTGACTATGAAGTCTCTTCTCAACTTCAACGTCCCGAGTTTGATTCTTACCAGAGGGTATTATGGTAAATGTTATTTATTTGCGGCGACCCTCCTCCATAAGAGCCATGCATTGCTTCAAGGTACACCAAAGAGATGCAGATGTGGCAGACAATCATTTGCAGAAGCTGACAATTCATGCCTTTGAGGAGAAATAGGGAATTTGATCTTCATAATCAACGGATTTATCACGGATTCGCAGCAAAAGCGCAGATCTGCACCTTGAGAGCAGAGGCGCCACCCTGTAGTGACGAATTTGATGACCTATAAATACTATGATGCGTCTAATCGGTTCAGTTAAATTTTATTTGTTTAAGTGGAAACAAACTTGAAGTTTCCATAGCACATACCCAATTATAATCGAAAAACAATGACCACAATATACTATTCCTTCATAATCTGCTTTTTCAATGCTGTGAATCGTAGAGTCACGAACTACTTAACTGCTTAAGCTGACAAAAATTGGCCCAACTAATTGAATTCCATGCTTTACACACACCCCCCCCCCCCCCCACCCCCAAAGGCAACCCCAGCTGAGAGCTAGGCAGCACCGACACCTCATATGGGTCGAGTACGGTGTCCAACACCTCCGAATTCTCTAGACATATGCCGGACACCTCTCAGCAGTGTCCGAATTTTTATTTTATTTTATTTTTTAAAATTATCTGACACCGTGTCAGACATTTCTTGAAGAAGTGTCGACACATATGAGGCCAAAATACAATATTTCAAACTTATTTCAAGGTCCGTGCGTAACAATTGACAAGTCTGGGGCTTTATTTGAAATGAACTTTTAAGCCAAAACCTAAATAGATGGACCCAAACCTTTCTCCTCTGTCTCTTCTTCTTGCGGCTGTTGCCTGCACAACTAAGAGAAAAGAAGACGAAGCAGATAGACAACCGAACTTCTCGCTTGATTCCATCAACAGGTACCCTTCTTCTTTCTCTCTCATCTCTTTCTTTTTTGCTTCTTTTTTGTTACCAAAAGCATCCAAGCTTAACAGTCCATAGGAAGATAAGTCAACATCTCTGACCTCATTTACAGACCTATTTAGCTATATAAGATCCCCCCTCCTACTGATTCAGCTGCTTTCTCATCTGTTCATTATTTTTTGTTAATGGATTTCAAAAATGGAGGAAGCTAGTAGTGCCCTACTTCAGCAGCTACTATGAATGACCCATTGAAACTAATGGATGAGCCCTTGATCAAGAATAAAAGTAATAGTCGTGTGACTTATTTCCCTGTTTCTGTTTTATTGTTTGCATCACTTTGTAAAAGCAGTGAAGTACTTTGCTATGTACTACGTTTTAGCTATACTATATTGGATTTAAGTATGACTTTTAATTGATTTGCTTGTCTTGTGGTTTTTTATTAGTGTTTACCTTTTGAGGCGTGGAATGTATTTGATATTTAATAATAAATATCTACAAGTAGCAAAAATGATATAAAAAAAATTCAGGGTGTCCAGTGGTCTCCAAAATCGGGTTTTTTTGGAAATTGCGGGGTCCAGCATCCCGGTTGGTGCGGTGGTGTCCGTTTTCGTGCTACCTAGATGGAGAGAAACCATGGTTCGTTGGAGGGCACAAAGTACCATACAAGGGTAACATTATCAAGCAGCTTAACTTGAACCCAGACTTTGCAAAACTACAGCTCTGATATCATGTTACATCCGCAATTTTTCTAAAAACTGAAGCTGTTAAAAATGCAAAATAACGTCTAAAGCATTAAACGCATGAAAGAACATATTTATATAAGAGCACATTCTGATATCCAGCTGCTGATAAATGAGGAACTTCTTTTATATTGGTATACCTCTAAATTTCTTGCTGAAAGGCTATCATCAAGTGTATTAAGTTGTCCGTTGACTGTAGTTGTTGCTGCAACTCGCGCCCTTCTTCCTTGAATCAAGGTTGAAGCCTGCCCTGTAAGCATATCATATTGAGACTGCAGATGCCTAAGCTGTCTTTGCAACTCCAACGCTTCAGCTCTAAATGCTGAAGTAGCATCCCTGCAAAAGAAAGTAAACCATCAAAATGGAAGCAATAGACCACAATGCAAATTAGCAGTTGTTTAGTGAGTAGAAGTTCAGCGGGCGGTACCAAATCACAGCAGCTGTTAAAAAATAAGTCAAGGAAATGTACCAACATTTTAATATTTGAGTGGCTACGTAGAGCGGCACTCCGTTTGATTGCTGTGAGTATGTGGTCACAAGAGGCCTTGAGGATAGAATGATCTCAAGGAAAAAGTAGAAGTCTCGGACTTCGTTGATGAAATGTATATCCGATAGAGCATCCTTCTGAAGGAAGGAGATGCACTTGGCCAGATGGCAGAGAATCTTCTATATCATAACATGTTCCACTTATACAGCTCTCTTTTATGAAGGAAAAAGGGGTGTCTCTAATTTAGCCCATGAATGTCTTCCTAGACCAGTCTCAAATCAAGCTTGAGTGGCGCTTGACATCAGGAGCTCCTCAGGGAAAAGGACCGTGTGGTTATTGGAACAGCTATAACTGGACATGGTACAGGATTAGAGCGAAACGAGGTGAAGGTTTTTGAGGCTCCAAACTCACAAGCAAAACCAAAAATTTTAAAGATCACAAGAAGTGGAACAAAAATCCTGTGGCACTAAGAATTGAGCATTGATTGAGCCAAGGCAGAAATCAAAGAGTGCGGTAGGAAGAGAACATGGCTGAGGTGAGACATAGTCGCTTAATCAGGATGAGGGCAATACAAACTTCTTCAATAGGGTGGCAAACTCTCATAAACGGGAGGATCACTATTAGAGAAAAGAAATTCCTTCGGGAAGAGATACTAGAAGGGAGGTTATGCAATTCTTCCAGAAGAACCAGGAACCTTTTATCCCCTTTGCAGATGCTTTGAAGCATTTGAGCTTAGGAGAATTGATTTTCAACACAGTGGAAGTATTAAAGGATATCCCAGGTTCAGCAGACCAGAGGTAATACAAACACAAAATACAGTGACGAAGTCAAAGCAACAATCCCACAGATAAAGACACGATATACATGGTTCAATTTAGAACTTATGCCCCGCGATGAATCAACAAAGATGAAGAATACAATAAGTACTCAAGTCACACTATGTACAAGATGAGTTCACAAAAAAATGTACCTAATTCTTAGCGGCGTAAAATCAGATCAATCCCAACAAAAAAAAATGGGTCCCAAACTTATGATCACCACAAAACAAACCCCATTGACCCAGCTCTCGGCTTCATGGTATAGAAATCGAATGCCGAGTTGAACATGGATATATCCAAGACATCAACAGAGAAAACAACATACCTCGGGAAGAGGGTGACATGAGATGCCACTATCAGCTTACCTCATCATATTTGTACCCTAATCAACGATTTACTTTTCTGCCTCAGGAAACCAATTTTTTGTTGTTCCCGATAATTACAATGGGCATTAAGAAAAGGGCCACAAGGGGGTGCCAACCCATGTACACGAGGAGTCCAGGAGAATACAATGCGAAAGAAAACAAAATCAAACCCAGGGTGCCGAATCGAACCTAACGGGGCAAAATCCCTACAAAATGGCCATTCAACTAAAGCATAGAGCTAATAGAATCTTTGAGCTCAATAATTAAACCGTACAATAATTTTCTACAAAGAAACCATATGTAACCAACAAAGAACAATAAGAGAAATTAGTCACACAGTTGTCAACACAGTGCAAAATATCAATCAATCTAACCGCGCAATACATAAGAAAAGTGGATAAGGTCAATTGCAGTAACAGAAAAGTACTGTCTAAATTTAGTCCATTGCAACTCTTGCTCCACCACTGCTAAACTTCCTGTTCATAGGCATATACGCAATGGTTATTTATTCCTAACTTGGCAAATGCTAAAATTACCCACAGTAATGAGCAAAAGGTCAAGGTATGGAATTCATGACAGGTGCACGAGGTGCTCCAAAAACCATCACAAAGAAGACAGGGAGAGCAACATCCCATCCATAGTCATAGAAATGACGGTCCAGTGCATTAGCAGAAAGATGCACCAAGATTTCCATGCAACAGAGAATACCCTGACCTCGTATGTGGTACATAAATTCCCCACATATTGTAGAAAGAGTACAAATAAGCAACTAATTTTATGATACGATAAAACATCTTTAGGGTTGAACTTACATTCTAAACTTTGAATGAAAACGATCCATTAGTAGAAAGCCTGGTCAGGGGAAGAATAGGCAACAAATACCAGATTACAAAATTACCTTATGTCTTTCACCCCTTCCTCAGCTCCAAAAACTGCCTCTTGATTATCTCTCCTGGTTGAAAAAGCTGAAATGCTGTCATAAGCGAAATCCAAGTCTTCCCCCTATTATGTCATCAAAGCAATTCATGATTACATGATTGAAATTGGTCACATGTGACTTAAGATAGGGAGGGCGGGCAGGGGAGCAGACCAACTACAAGAAGGAAAAATTGAACCCAAGACCTCGCTAACAATTAAATGACTCAAAGAGTCAAACTGGATAAGGTGACTTAACACCTTACTCCATATTCACTCCTTTCTTTGAGTTATACTTGATGGGTTAAGTTTACTACCTCCGTGTTTGTGATGTCATGTTTGGGTCTATGTGTTAAGGATTACCCAGGCTAAGTCCTCAACTAAGATATGAAAATGAGCTTACTGTGGACTGCAAAAATCTGTTGGGTGCGATGCGAATGAACTTGCACCTTGGCCTCAAGAAATGCATCATTGCCGAAGTATTTCTAAACTAGAATTTAAGGGGGACTAATCTAATGCAAACATTTCTCTTTTGAAAAGATGCACTTCCATTATCCCCCTAAGCACAAGCTACATAACAGTAATAAGTTTCACGCAGTACACACTCATATGGATATCTATGTACTCCCAAAATGTTTGCATTAGTACCTCCAATAGCTTCCCTGCTTGGAGGAACTGCTCATACCTGGATGACCGACAGAAAGTTATTATTAACAAGGAAAATATCATTGTGTGCTAAGAGAAATAATACCAAAGCACAAATCTCCATTAACCAAAACAGAACAGAAAAGAGCTCAATAATTTGATGTGGCTATCAACTTCAGCATGCACCCGCCATCGTTAAAAGAGGAGCAGAAAAAAAAAAGAGAGAGAAGGAAAGAGAATAGCCAACTCCAACTAGTTTAAGACAGGATTGGATGATGATGATTGGATGACGACGATGACAATGATGGTATGAAAAAGAAACAGTAAAGTGACATTTAATGCCACATAAACTATGTAATCAGACAAACACAGCCACATGATTTGAATTCCACCCCCTATTTGCCACTTAAAATGTTACCGTCGCTACGCATTTTTGGTGCCAAAAAGGGGGTGGAAAAGCATATAAGGTAATGAAAATAGCATTTAGAAAGTAAGTTTATTCATTGGCACGTTAAACGACCTAAAACCACTTAAATCCATTTTCCACAATTATCATTAACTACTATTGCTAACAATCAACATAGTGAAAAGCAATCATAACAATCTAGTCATATACCAATCATATCACCACAAGTGAAAATCAAACAAAATTCAAGCCCTAAAACCAATTGTTGCATTATGCGTACAAGCTCTCGAATCACTCGGACACTGGGACATACAATAAGAATGTGAGTGTAATGTGTGTGTGTGTGTGTGTGAGAGGAGAGAGAGAGAGGTAAAGGAGACGAAACTGAGAAAGCTCGGAGGGGGAGAGGACGTTGGAGGGGCGGAGGCTGGAGCAGAGCCAGTCGAGGATGGGCCGAGCGTCGTCGTACTGGAACGGCCACTCGAAGCTGTCCGTGTCCAGTGCCGCGTGGCCTTCGTAGCCCAATTCCCCCAGCAATGCGCACAGTCTGGCCCCACTCATCTTCGCCACACCTCTTTCTCCTTCCTTCGACCCAATTCGGCCAACCGCTCAGATCCGGCCGCGATCGGAAGTTGGCGTAGTAAATGGCTGTTCCATATATAAAGATCAACTGAGTTCTTTGGCGCCGGCCGAGTTTCGCAAATATTACAGTTGCGATGAATTTGAATTAATTTAGAGCGTAAAATGTGAAGATAAAACACAGACATAAATAACAAAATTATATTACGAATATAACTCTGTCCATTTTTTTGAGTTTTTTTTAAATAATAAGTACTGTTTTAAAACTTAATTATCAATCTATTCAATTTTAAAATTTATTTACTTGCATACCACATTTTTTAAAATCACAACTTTAAAATCATAATTTTTACTTTAAAGTCGTAAGTTCAAATCGCCATTTGTAAAAGTTTGATAATAAATTTCAAAATGAAGTAAATTAATAATTAAATTTTAAAACAGTATTATTTAGGGGTAAATGCATTCATATGACAATTATTGTGAGGGGCATTTGAAGCAAACAGATATCACCAAAGTCTTTCTTCATTTTTTGCAATGAATAGAACTGGAATTTAAACCCATCCGTTAATATGGAGATCACAACCAGCGACCGAGCGCATATTCCATTAAATATTTACAGTGACAAAAAGAATACAAATCAAAATGCCTGTCTAATATCGAAATACTGCTGTGACTCTATCCCAGTTTGAGGTAGCTAGCCAAGCCAGAAGGGGCGACAATCTTCTGAAGATCTCTGACTATCCTTCTAACAAAATTATAATAGCCGATCACTATGACATTAATACAGCACATTCCAATACATCAACATCTGAGCCCTCCTCCTGCAGTTCTCTGCTAAGGTAACCTCTATAAAGGTTAAGGAGGCGCCGCTGACGATGGACAGTTTACATGTTCTTTTACTAGTTAGTCGCTATCACTCTCGGAAATATATTTCCTTGGGTCAAATGGCTGATTCTTTGAAACTGTATCGTCCATGTCAAAAGCACCTCCACCATTCATAGGAGCAAAGGCTGCAACCAAAAACGAGACGAGTTTAAACCAGGAGTATAGTGTTTCAAAATGCTTATGCTCAATTCAGAATGCAACAGAAACAACCAAAAGCCATACTCCACAGGAGATAACATGTTCCAGTGGTGTATTAAAAGGAGCTATGTCAATGTCATACTCCACTGATCAAAGCTCATAAATATGGATAAGGAACCCTTACATCTCTCCACAAGAAGAAAAAGAGAAACATGGATAGCCGCTACAAAGTCACAATGTTTCTGATCATAGACAATCATATGACTGGGTCTAGCTAATGAGCAATTGACTTCCCTGGTAAAGTTGAGAGAACAGAGACTACAAAAGTAATTCCAATCCCGGCATATTTGGCACTTCACTTCTGGCAAGTCCAAACGAATATCCACTTTTTTCGTTGTGAATGTATAGCAGCGAGTGCAACTTAACCATAACCATTATACCTACACAATCTAAAACCGATTTTAGTATTCGGACTCCAAAGTCATCTTATGCTCACTAATGTAGGCAGCCCCACACGTTTAGTAGTTCAGCGGTTGAGCCTAAAACTCAAATTAGAGGTCCATCGCACTTTAATATGCTGATCTATGGAGCAACTATTTTTTAAGGTCAATCCATGCGATAAATTTAAATAAAAGATCAAGTGTGTAACATATTTAATCTATCCGAACTAAACGAACTAACCTTTATCCCTCATCCTTCTCTCTCGGTCGTATTCAAATTTATCTCGGATTAGGTTTACCTTTTCCCATGTATCACCTTGCTCATTTCTCCCGAGAGCTTGTCCCTGCATCAACCGTAAAATCTCTTAAGTATTTAGCAACATGCAATTATAAGAGTATACTGTGCACCATACTGCAATCTGTCAGTGTAATGAAAAGAGTCTGCTTGCTGAGGTGTCAGCATCGACTTTTCCCCTGTTGCCGGCCCCACAAACTCCATTCAAGAACGAACACCAAAAAATAAAACGAACTAATATAGAATGATCATGAACTGACGTCAATACATGCCTCATATGTACCGTAATGATTTAATCACCAGGATCTATCGTGGAGTCTGCAAATATACTTCGGATTACAGTGATACTGTCAGAATTGCGATCAAGTATCTATACTACCACATAACGCCAACACTTGGCACCTTAGATAAGCAAGTAGCACTTTCAAGTACCGAGTTGTAGTGGAGGATGCTACTCATAGTTCTAAAACTTACCAACACACAGCCAATGCAAGCTTATGCATATGTTAACTCTCTGCTTGCATATGGTGTGTTTGTTCAATCACATATCCTGAAAAGGCTAAAATGCTCAAAACTTTTCACTATATTGGGAAAAATATTCCAGAAAATCCATTACAAAAACAAACTCTCAAATGTTTGTTATCTGCATCATCATCCGGTACTTGTTTAACACTATCTCTCAAAATGTGGCAAAGCGACATATACATGACTAATAGATTCCAAAGAAATTTTTGAGGAGTTTATTTATGCCCACATAATTTGACCTTTGTTAGGGTGACTATTAAATATAGAGCTAAAAGTTCACAAAAGTTTTTATGCAAATTAAAAGCTGAAACCAAAAGAAAAAGTGGATAGAAGAGGAAAAGCAAATCATGTCAAGGTCAATGGGAGCTCTCTCCATCCCTCCCTCTCTCTTTATCTATCTCCCGTTTCTTTTTGGAAGTAATTCGCTATGAGGGCCCCTAATGGAGGCAGAACCATGGTACCTCACTCTCTTCTTTTGTTTTTTTTCTCTTTCGCTTTTTCTTTTGCAAGTAAAATCGCTAGGAGGGGGCCCCCTATGGAGGCAGAGCCAAGGTACCAGAAAGTGCCTAGAAAATGGATAGTCATCAACTGAAGTAGGTCTTCAAATAACAATTACAATCTTTATTGATGTTCAAACTGTTAAGGTTGTGAAAGGAATTCATCGAGACCAATACCTTCATTTGCTCAACATTGGGTGGTCTTCTCCTGGAAAACAAGAACAAGAATAATTCAAATAGATGGAAAAATACACACGGTAACTAAAACAAGAAAAAAAAATTAAATCAATCAAAAAATTGAGTTGTTAGTCACAAAAATATCCATTGATGGGAAACTGTACATACACATTAACACATAGAAAAAGGGCAAAAGAATAAGAACCTGTAAGGTGAAAAATCTTGGTCATCATCTTCAGCAGAGTCGTAGTTTGCATGATCTTGAGCAATTTTTTTAGAGTAACCCTCATCCCAGTAAAGCCTCTCCCAGTTTTCTCTAAGCTCCTGATAGAGTTCCATATATCTTTTGCACCAGGGCTCGTGCTCCTTTCAGTTGAAGAAGCAGACAAAAAATAAGCAGGGGAAAGAAACTTGAACAATGAAATCAAACAGCAATCAAATAAAACAAAATACAGCTTAATCCAATGTTTGTAGTACAACTAAGGCATGTTAATGTTCACAAGCATTCTATGGTGAAAAAGAGGTTCCCTGAGTTCTCTCCTTTACAACATCATTTTGCAGGAAAGGATCAGAATGCTGTCTTATGGGCCCTTTTGGTTCTCCCTTTCGCTTAAATGAGCATATTTCATGCTATTTTGATTTACATATTGGTATCAACAATCCTAAATGGGTCCCTCTAAAAATTGCCAACCCTTCAAGAATGATGCTCTAAAGGTTTAAGTCAGGCATTTGACGGAATACTTAGAAATAACTACATTGGAAGAAAACAGACAAACTTCACAATATATTGCGTGGGAAACTGTGAAGAGGGCCGTCCTAGTCCACGGGTCAACCAAGTGGGCCCTAACTAAATTAAGGGATA